>JABUQX010086501.1:0-37500 GCA_015478945.1 Trachelipus rathkii
AGCGAAAATTTGAAACTAATAGCGACAAAACTTTCAACATTTACATTTAGAGAAAATTTTGTGGTCGCTATTATTAACAAAAATTAATGATGGAGTGCTGGTGCTTATAATTTTTATAAATTACTTTAAAAACAACAATAACAAGGTCTGATTATAAATGTTGAACAGATACGCATGAATTTATTTTTGAAGAAAAGTTATATTTAAATACTTTTCTTCACAAGGATAATTTTTATTCCATGAAATGTTTCATGTAAGATGTAAATAAATTTAGTTTAAAGACATAAAAAGGTAACTTTTCCAAATTTGTCCAATTATTTATATATATATATAATTATTATTAAGATTCAAATGATATTATTATTTTATCCTATATTAATATCTTAATATTATAACTATACTATATATATAAATATTCATTATATAATACATATATAATTATTAATATATATATATATATATATATATATATTACTATATATTATTATGAGTAATATATATAATATATTAATATTATATATACTATATCTTATTAGATATTTATTCTCCTGCTATACAAACTTTCCTCATTATCGTCTGCTATGAACCTAATTTTGATATCGAAAGGTGTTTAATATTTTTTGCTTATGAACTTATTCTTTAAATGAACTCATGGGATTTTTAAAATGTATCTAATGGGAGAATTTCTTTGCTCTATAGCTATACTTGTAGTTAGCGCAATACCCGAAGGCGTGTTTTTGAGAAATGGGGAAGCGGTGCTTTTTGTTTTACGGACAGAAATGGTTCACTGAAGCTTCCAGTTTGAATCCTATTAAGCCAGTTCGAGCGAGTTTTGTAGCAAGTGATACATAAATAATTTATACTAAGAGGAGCCCTGCAGAGTTTGTAATGTATTAGAATATTTAAGCATTTGAACATATAAATTTTCTGGTTCTAGATTCTAAATCATGTCCTCAAATATTTTAAGTATAACTCGAGAAGTTTAGTTCCACAGAACGTAAAATATATGGCACCAGGAGAACTATTCTTATCTTAATGCTACTTGTATTCTTACCAAGAACAATCTTAAACCTATCTCCTCTAAGCCTATTTTAGTTTTGACCCTTTCTTCTTACATAGAAGAAAATTATATTATCGCCTAGGCTCAAAAATTATCCCTAATTAAACTACGTGGGGTTAAATTTTACCTCAAGCTTATACTCTTCCAAGGCGTCCTCTCGCAATTTTTAATTTTTATTCATGAATACTTCCATTAAAGTTTTAGATTTAATCGATATCATTACTTTATAAATTATTATCACATTATAATATATATTATACTAATATATTAAATATATTATATTTATATATTATATATATATATAGCATATCTATATATATAATATATTAATAATATTAATATATATATATATATATATTACTATATATATATTATATATACTAATAATATATTATATATAACTATTAGTTCTGGTTAGTTTAGTTATTTTACCACGACAATCGGGGGAAAGGTTACTAATTTTATGTTTTTCCCCGACCAGTGGGCCCATACAAAGTGAAAAGGTGCACAGTTATCAAGGTGATAGTAACCCCAATCTTTTCTCGTCCTCAGGTCCTTGAACCAAGTCTAAAGATCATCCCAGCCATCAGTGGCGTGGCTAGGGCTCTGGACTCACAGACCTACTGTGCGTGTAGGCGAATAGGAATTGTAGGTGTCCTGTATGTTATTAAAGGTGTGTACCGTAATGTATGTGTTGGCTATGGAATGATGAGGTGAGGGTATTGAGCATTTGGTGTATTAATTTACATCTTATGCGTAATCTGTAATATAATTACAGAAAATCTCCTACAAACGTCAATTTTTCGTGTCCGTCCTGTGACCTAGCTCTGTAAAAAGTACAAATTCCGTTATTATATATACTATATATATTATTCATATATATTATATTATATATAATACATATTATATATTATTATATATATATATATATTATATATAATATATAATATATATATTACATTATATATATACTATATACTATTATATATATAATATATATATATATATAATATTAATTACTATATATCTGACTATATGGTAAAACTGAATCCCTTTCGTTCTGACCTATTGATATTTTGATATAATCGAGTATATATATATAGTATATATTATATTTCATTATATATATATATATATAGTACTATATATATCTATATATACATATATATATACTATATATTATTAATCTGTGTCTACCTAACTCACTTTATCCTGACCCATAAACTTATAAGGGGTAAGTTGAACCTAACCTGTTAAGGATACACGTTGCACAGCAGATCGCAACCTAACCTAGAGTGGATACAACATGCCATCTAGGCAATCCGCAACTAAAATACATGGATACAACGTTGCACAGCATGGAACCTAACGAGATTGATTTCACGTTGACACAAGCATTGCAACCAACCGATGATAGTTTGTCTTAAGTAAGCAATTATACAATATTTAAGTTTAATAAATAATCAATCTACGAACTTAATGATAATTTCATTGCTATAAGTTCATTCGAGGAAAGTTTCACAATTGTGTCATCTTAGGAATTCTTTTTATATTTGACCTACAAATTTAAAGAAAACGTTTTAAAAACACGTTGACACTAATGTATACTATATGTACAATGTATTGGGTGTCTTTATAACTAGTATATATAATAGTTGATATATATATAATATCTTACTACGTATGTCTACTATATATATATATATATGTATATATATAAAGCTAATTGTGTAAATTTTTGACATATTTTAATGTAAATCAGAGTTGTTACCTGTTAAATCTTAAAAAATTTTGCTAAAAATGCGCATTTTGTTTGCCTTAAATATTTTGTTTTACTAAATTATTCATTGATAATTTTCGGAAAAGCAAATACACTGCCAGGAATTATATTAAGTCACTTAAGTGGTTAAGTTCATAAATATTTCATTAATTTTAAATTCCACTCTCTAAGTAATGGATGCTTACCTCCTAATGCATTTTCAAAACCGATACTGAATTATAGGACCATATCTCCTCAGCCCAGACCATCTCTAGTCTGGGTTTCAATAAGTATGGGAATTCTAAAGCACAACTAAATACTTGCAAAACCTTTAATACACTACACTTATTATTTTAAATTTCATATATTTTCCAGTAACATATTCATATGTTAAATATTTAATATTCAACTCACACAATCTTGACTCACTAATTCGCCTTATAAAAGAACAATGAGATTCCCGCCTTTATTCCAATTTAGTGGTTATACCAATAAATAGTTCACTGCCTGGGTATCTTGCACCCAATACATCTATATAAGTTGTCGAATATATTAATTCCTTAAACATATGAATTTTTTTTTGGGGTCAGACGAAATCTTCATATTATGCCTATATTAATATATATTATATATATCTTAATATATACTATATATATATATAATATTATAATATATTATATATATATATCTATATATTATAATATATATATAATATATATATATATATATATATTACAGAGAGAGAGAGAGAAGAGTCATATTAATCGCAGAACTCATCGTGCGAGCGACCCGTATAGTGAACTCACGAGGCTTCAAGTGTAACAAATACTCGTAAAATTTTCTGCTGGTCACAATCTTAAACCTTGGTAGGCGTTATCAGCGCTGATTAATCTATACAAATTATTGACAGAGTTTACAACTATCCAAGCTTGAATTTTGGTAGTTTCTATGGTGCCCAAGCTAAGTCCTATCTCTTTATCATTCTGACTTTAGCAGCACTAATTGTTACCTTTCCTCTTTTACTTTTCTTATTTAATTCTATACAGTTACCCCCATTTTTACCAGATTAAATATAAAGGCATGGATTTTTTCCTACAAAGACACCCTTTAAATGATGTAAATAGAGTTAATATCGTTAGGCCTTAAAGCTTTGAATTTAACTTACGTATTCTTACTCTGATAAAGTCCCTTTTAGCAAAACAATGAGCTCCACTCACAAATAAATTCTTGGATAACCATTAAGATAAAAATCTAAACTTAATTCTCACTTCTTGGATCATTATTGTTTTACTTTTCTTTTTCCAGCCATCATTAATATAGTCGTACTGTCGTTATTATGCTAACCCTTTTTTTTTCAAACTGTTCTATTTACACCTTTCAGAAAATTCTGAAAGAATTTTCGCAATTTGTTCCAATTTTATGATATATATATACTTATATATATATATATATATATATCTTTATAATATATATTATTTAATGTATATATTACTATATAAATATTTATATATTTATATTATCATATAATATTATTACTATATTATGAATAGTAAAATATTTTATTCCTGTATTATAACTTTCCTTACTTTGCTATGAACTATTTTTGATTGAAGGTTTATATTTTGTTATGTATTATTTTTAAATGAACTATGGGATTTAAAATGTATGCTAATGGAGATTTTCTTTGCTTTAGCTATATTTTTAGTTAGGCAATACCCGAAGGCGTGTTTTTGAAAATGGAAGCGGTGCTTTTGTTTAAGACAAGAAAATGGTTCAACGAGGCTAAGTTTGAATTCATGCCAGTGAGCGAGTTTTGTAGCAAGTGCTATGTAAATAATTTATACTAAAGAAGAACTAAGAGTAACGTAATGTATTAATTTAACTTTGAACAAATAATTTCTGGTTCTAGTCTAAATGAATGTCTCAATATTTAGTATAGAGAAGTTAGTTCCCAAACGTAAATTAGGCCAGGATCTATTCTATGCTATTTTATTCTTACCCACCTCTAAACCTATCTCCCTAAGCCTAGTTTTAGTTTTGGGCCTTTCTCTTACATAGAAGAAATTTATTATCGCCTAGGCTAAAAATTATCCTAACTACGTGTACAATTTACCTCAAGCCTTATACTTTCCAAGGCGTCTCTCCAATTTTAATTTATTGGAAATACTTCAATTAAAGTTTTATATCGTGGAAATCATTACTTAAAACTATTATCATATATATATATATATATATATATTTATATCTATATATACTATATATATATATATATATTATATATATTTTACTATTCTATATTATATTATATATATATAATATATATCATATATATATATAACTATATATATGAAGGGGGGTTAGTAAGTTGTCTTGAGACCATCCCTTCTCAAATAGAGGGATGTTGATGTTGCAGATGAAGCTGTTGTCACGAATAAGTGGCGTTTCTCCCGAGGTCTATGCTTAGGGTGTCTTTCAGTGGGGCTAAGCAGCCTCCTGCCCCAGACGCCATAAAACTCCCCCAGTGACAATGCCGCTCGAGCACACTCCGCTCTCTGGACCTGGAAGGAGACGTCGGTTGCAGAGCGAGTAGCTGTTAGGTGGATGAGACAAGGTTGCACATCATTAAGGTCACTGAGAAGTAATGCTTCGACCACACATCGTATCTTATCATGCCAGTTGGTCTCCGCTACCCGCCAGTGAGAAGCCCGTACAGGCGGCACAGGATGAAACCGACAGAGTAGCGCCCAGTAGAAGAAACTTTGCACTGAGGTTGCTGTGCTGATGTTTCGTTGTGCACTCTCCATTGCAGCACTCATCTGCCAGGGTCACCAATTGTGAAGGTGGGTAAGGTAGTTGTCTTGAGACACCACCTTCAATATGAGGGAGATGTTTGCATGTTGAAGAGATGTAAAGCGTTGTGTTCACGAATAAGTGGCCGTTTCTTTCCCGGAGGCTGCTTAGGTGTCTTCAGTGGGGCTAGCAGCCTCCCGCCCCAGACGCCACAATATATATAAGTTAATATATTATAATAGTATAATATATATATATATATATATATATTAATATATTATTATATATATATTAATCGTACTATATATTTACATCTATATATATATATGGTGAGTTTTCTAGACTTTATTTTTTGTTGGGAATCTTTAAAGCAAATAGGCTAGATTGAATCAAGTTTTAATAGGCGATCCTACATTACAGTAGTTGGAGCAGTTTCACGTCAACTGTTCCTAATTGCACATAAAAAGTTCTTGCCAAGAAATATTTTCTAGTAATCTTAAAAATAAAAAAAAGACGGTCCCTTCTTCTACAATAACCTTGTGCTCTGCTACTGTTCTCCCTAATCAGAACAGTATTTTCTCAACTCCTTTCTTTGAAATATCTTACTACCTTCCACGAACTGTTATATCTTCTCATCCATTTACTGAGGTCCTCTATTAGGGGATTCTCAATGTTACACAACACTGAAGGTTGGGGTCCTCTCATACTGTATTTAACGGTGGGAGATGAGGCCGAATCATTCAGCATTTCTCAAAACGATCTGGAGCATACTAATTAAAAAGAACCTACACACATTACCGATCGTCCCAACCATTCTTGAACACACTTGACCTATGTTCTACCCCTAGCCCTTCTCTCTATAAGATATAATAATATGATTTATTCTCTTAACTTTAATACTTTCTCTCAACAGCTCCTATCCTGCCCTACGCGTTTTTTCGGGCACTTTTGATTGGGGTGATTGGGGGCCCTTGCGTCGCTTCTAACGCTAACTATAATGGAATGAACTGCTTGAGCTCTGATGACGCCTTCCGCTTCTTGCATTAAGGGGAGCTGTAATCGGTTGACCGGGATACAGGTTCATTCCTTCTTCGCCTAAATCTTTTCTACCTCCCCTTATAATCCATCGGTTCTGATCGTGCCTGTGTCTCTGGCCATTCAGGCAGATGACAGTGCTTATCGGGGGTGGAAAAAATTCTCGCTCACCTATCACTCTCGCTAATTTTCATTCAGCTAGAAATCGTATATGCAGGGATACTCTTTCGACGAGCAAAGCGGGCTTTCATCAAGAGAAAGTGCGCTAACCTCCTTGTTCTCCTACTGAAAAATCTCTTCTGGTCTATTGCCAAAAACATCTCTAAGCATTTCCTGTAATCTGCCTTTTCCTCCTCTCCTTATTCAGATCTGATGGCTTTGTTGCTACTCTCCAACCTGAGAAGGCCAATCTCTTGGCTCCCTATTTTCCCTTCTAATTCCACCCTAGACAATTCCGGCACTCTTCCTTCTACCACATCTCCTCTCAGGTGTCCTATGTCTTTGCTGTGATTAATTACATTTGATCGGTGCATAGGCCCCTGAAATCTATATATGAATGTTAGGAATTCGGGTGGCCCCGGATGGCATCCTCCGCGAGTTTTGAGGGAGTGTGGCTCCGAACTGGCCCCCCCCCCCCGTTCAACTATATTCTCTTTGTCTCAATACTAACCTTTCCCTCAGTGTTGGAAGCAGCACATGTCCAACCTATCCGAAAAAAAGGAAGCCGCTCTGATCCTCAACTATCGCCCTATAAGCTCATCCACCTGTATTCTATCTAAGATCTTGAAACCTTTCTTAACTCTCACTTCTTAGAACATTCTGGAATCTCATTCTCTCTTTCCGATCGCCAGTCGGCTTTCGGCGTTCGAGGTCTACTTGGGATCTACACTTTCCGATTTAACCGATTTATGGTTTGGCGCGGCCCCTTAGGCGACAACGGGCGAGACGCCTGGTGGCGCTGACATATCCCAAAGCATTTGACGCGGGTATTGCACGCGTCACTGCTCTTCTCAAGCTCCCCTCCCTTTGGTTTTCCTCCTTCTCTTTGCTTACTTTATGTTACTTTCTTTCAAGTCGCTCAATATCGGCTGTGGTTGAGGAGCGACCTTCTTCCTTCTTTTTCTGTCAATAGTGGTGTTTCCTCAGGTTTCTGTCTTATTCGCCTACTTATTTCTTACTTTCATTAATGCTCTCTCACCTGCCACATCTAACTCTAATCCACTCATATGCGATGACTCCACCCTTCATTCTTCAACTCATTTCAATTCTGCTCCCTCTTTTTACTCTAGAATTGCCTCCTTCGCTTAATCTGTTCCGATTCTAATTCTCCCGCTGATCTGGAATAGGAATTTCCAGAATGGGGACGTCTTAAACCTTGCGAAATTCAACATTTTAAAACTACTTCTTACAAATCTCCCTCTCCCAAACCCTTCTAAACTTTCCTACTTCTTTCGACGGTTCTTCTCCGTCTCTCCTGTTGACATAAAAACATCCTTGGCCTTAACATAAAACAAAAAAAATGTTCTTGGAAACCCACATCACACACGGTTGCTAGGACGGGCTCAAAAGAAACTGGGAGTTTCTGTTTAGACGCGAGATTTTTTTTTCCTCTTCACTCAGTTGCTCCAGCTAATACAAAAGGGTCTCATCCGCCCTTGTCTGGAGTCCTGTTCTCATATATGGGGGGCCTTGGTTTCACCCGGCTTTTTGGACAGGGTCGAGTCAAAAAGCCAAAAGGTTATAAACTGTCTGTACTTTCCAGTTCACTTGACACCCTCTATATTTGCGTTCTCTGTTTTCTGCTCTGTCTTCTTTCTATAGGTACCGCAAAGGAGCTCCAGGGAACTTACCACTCGGGTACCACCACCTTTACGACCCCTCGTAGCACAGGGGTGCTGTGTCTGCGCACCGAGTTTTGTGTGATGTAGGTAACTCCAGGCTAGTTCGTTGCGTGCTCTTCTTTCCTGCCACATCTGTTCGCTGGAATTCTCTTCCATCATCCGTGTTTCCTACGGAATTTAATCTCCCTCACTTGAAAGCCTGTGTCTGTGCTCCTCTGCGTATTTTACGCTAGTGGATGAAATTTTAGCGTCAACACCCCTCCCTGAATAGGGCTCTGCCCGTGAGTGGTGGTGACAACTGTAAAAAAAAAAAAAAAAAAAAAAAAAAAAGCTTTGCTTTTTGAAATTTTTATTACCTCACCATTATTTATTAATTTTTCTTTGTTATTTTAGAGCGTTGCCTTAAATTTGAATTAACTTGTAAAGTAGTTATTTGTTAAAGATTATAATCACATTGTGTTAAATTGATGGCTTTGCAATATGGAAATTATGATACAACCCATATATATTGCTGGCGAAGAGTCTGTTCCCTCAATCGAAACATTAATTTTGCATAAAAAATTCTTCTACGTCTAGGTTTTCAAGTGCTAAAAGTACCTCCCAAAGAAATTGTGTGTGATTATTTGGCTAAATTAGATGCTCCATACATAAATCCTGTGCATGTTAAATTAAATTATTTTCAATAAAGCTGAAACTTGGGGTGTATGATGAGAATCTGATTAGGCTTCCTGTTTCTACTAAATTAGGCTTTAAGATTGGAGCTCTTGTTATAATGATGATTTATATTTTTGAGTTGACCAGCTATGTATAGTTTTAGTTAGTGCTGGGGCATTAATGCATCGCATATGGGGTTTGAACCCTAAAGTTAATGGGAATAATGCCTTGTACGTCAAATGTTAGGGGTTGGAAATGAAATAGCTTCTTCTCATGACAAGGATTATATACAAGGCATGCATGTGTTTGTGATAATCCTGTGCCTTCTTATGAGTTTATTATGTATGCTTGTAATAGCTTTGCATTATTGAGTTTCTTAATGAAAAAATTACCCCATTTGAGTTTTTTTAAGGCTTTTTGACACCTAAATGATATTACCTTTAAGTGTTTACCCGACAGTTTTCTTTATTTGGAGGCGTAAATTTAATTTATACTTATGAGTGTTATTATTAGATTACACTACTATTCTGGCTTATAAGAAATTTAGTAAAAACTAAAATAAATTGAAATTAACTTGCAATTTATGAGCTTTTATATGAATTTAAGGTGCCCCTCTATATTTTAGGACCTTTACTCATTCACAGTAGTCGTTTTTGATTTTACTTTGTATGACTTTCTATTCCTTTAGATAGGAATTAAGAACCTTTAGGTTGAACAAGAAAGTGATTTTACAGAAAACTAACATTAATTTATATTATTTTTACTTACATATGCAAACACATATATCTGCTTTGTGCATAGAAGGACACAAATAATTTGTAAATATTGCTTTAGATTTAAATTAGTTGTAGTATTTAGATTAACAATTTTTAGTTTATTTATGATTAAATGTTGTAAATAACTTTTTGCTTAGGATTCTATTCTTGAATAGTGTATTCTCTTTGTATTGAGGCCTAATAATTTATTTGTGCTGTGAATTTATAAGAATCGGCGATGGGACAGTTTTGCCCAACTATTACCTAACATAGTATTGCGCTTGTTCATGAAGCATATTTTTAAAATATTTTTTTTGGTCTTATACATTATTAGGCTTACTTATTTAAAATGTTTAAATTAATATGTATGGCAGGCTGATGCCATATTTCTTTGCTTCAATATTTATTAGGACTTTTGTCATCAGACAGTTTTCCGCTTTAAAAAATTGCTTTAGGCCTTCTATCCTTGGGTAGTGGTCTTCCTTGAAAATATTGTGGATTTGTTTCTACATTGAAACATATTCACTTAGTTTGGATGTTTATTTATTGATTGAATACTTTTTTACCTATATTCTTGAGTTTGTTTTCTAATTTTAATTCTGGTTTAGACTGTGGGCTATGCACAACTTCGTTGATTTTACTCTATAATATTGCTTAGTACACTTATTGCTTTAAAAAAAAATATATTGTTTTATTTATGAATATTTGATTAGACCTACTGGTATTTTGAAATGGTTACTACATAGTCTGCGTAATTCACTTTGCATGTGTTTATCACATTCACATTAATTTGGCCTTAGGCTTTTAAACATTTACATGACCTTACTTCTATATGTTTGGTCCTTCATCTTTGGTCTTTGACTTTTAAACATTTACATGACCTTACATATTTACGTTTGGTCCTTCATATTTGGCCTTTGGCTTTTAAACATTTACATGACCTTACATATATACGTTTGGTCCTTCATATTTGGCCTTTGGCATGTTTTTTTTGAAAAAAATTCATTTGTATATTTTACGTTACTTTACATTGTGTTTATAAACATTGATATTAATTGGCCTTTGGCTTTAAACATTTAACATGACCTTTTAGTTGGCCTTTAGGCATTTAAATTTTTTTTTGGCATTACATATGTTTGGTTTATTTTACATCTGACCGTCGGCTTCCTTTGAAAAAAAAATACTTTGACCCATGTGGTCTGTTTTTTGATATAGTTAAAAAAATTTTTTTCTTTGAACCTTTTACCCATTTAATTCTGGTTTGAACTGGTTGCACAATAGTGCTAGATTATACTCCTATTCACTTTTTTTTGTCTCTGGTTTTACAAAGGTGCTCATTATGCTGTTTCTCAAACAAACTTGGTTCAAACTTCAAAGCTAAAGTCTTACTTTAAAATTTTGAATTCCTCAATTTACTATCGTTTTGATTTTACACACTTGTCCTTGTGGACTGCTCAAATATATTTGAGTAATTTATTCTGCCTTTCCCTGTTGATTTCCATATTTTGAATATTTTGCTTTTATTATTGTACAACATATTGTTTGAAGTCTTGCTTAGTACTGATTACTTAATACTTTAATTTGGTCTCATGCGTATGAGGTTTATATTTATGTTTGTTAAAGTAGATCGTTTCTACTGGTAACAACCTACATAAGAATAATGAAACACATTGAATAAATGTATATTTTACTATTAAATTCTAACCCTATAATACATGAGCGTGTGTTTATAGCAAGATACACACGAGAACAATAATAATAGTAAACAAGACTATGATGCATTTTTAAAATACGGCGTATCCACAATTTCATAAATGTCGATGACCTGTAGCTTCCAAAAGGTGTTCGCGAAGCAGAAATACTTCTTTGATGGCATCAGCATGCACATAGCTTAATAAATTGTATGTATCAAACCAATATAATGCTGCGCGAACACGCAACACGTTATATTTACAAGATCGACTTATCTGTAAAGATTAAACATATCAGTGACATATCGAAAAAAAATGGCGAACTTTATAAATCTTAAATTGCCATCTTGAAATCTTTTTAATCGCAATATTAAGATTTATCAAGACCTGTAATTTCTTCCAATAGTTCATGAAGCCACACAATTTCTTTTGTTGCTTCACTTGCTACCATAATTTCAGCTTCTGTTGTTGAAATAGCAACTGAACTTTGCTTTTGACTACTCCATGAAATTGCTCCCATATAAACAAACAATTCCAGTTGTTGAATGACCTGTTTTTAAGTCCCCAACATGATCTGCATCACTGTACCCTTTCAGATGATCTTGTTCAGAATCACATTTATAAATAATACCTTTCTCTTGTGTACCCTTCAAGTATCTGAACACTCTTTTAACTTTTGTAACATCTTCTGTTGATGGATTTTCTACACTTCTGGCAAGATGGCAGCAGATGCAATATATGGTCTTTTGCTGTTGCTAGATATAGAAGAGCTCCTATTGCTGATCTGTAAGGGAAACTCTCCCTGGCTTCAATGTCATGTGTAACATTATCCTTTAAAATAGGTGTTGACACTGCATTGCAATTTTCCATACCAAATTCCTTTAGTATTCTTTTAGTATAGCATGACTGACTAATTTTCTTTGAACCATCATTTCTTGATTCAATTTCAATTCCTAAAAATATGTTGCAGGTTTATATGTTATTTTGAATTCCTTTTTAATTCTTCTAAAAATTTCTGCAATTTTGCTTGACTTGTTGATGCAACTAGTCCATCATCAACATATAATAAGTAGAGCTTGTGTTCATTCTGATTTCTTATGTAAAGACAAGGGTCACTGTGTGCTTTTACCAAAATTAAGTTTTGAAAGAAAGTTTCCAAGTCTTTCATTCCAGCATCTTGGTGCTTGCTTAAGTCCATACAATCTGCGTTTTAATTTGCAAACTGTCTGTCCCATCTTCAAAACCTTTGGGTTGTTTCATATATATTTCTTCTGATAAATTTCCATAAAGGAATGCTGTTGAAACATCAATTATTATCAGGACATAATTTTCTTTAGTTGCTACACTTATTAAGTCCTTCAGTACCTTTATTTGCTACTGGACTGAATGTTTGCTCATAGTCAATTCTTATGTTGAATCTACCAGATAGCAGCGAAAATAAGCAGTTGGTAGCAGAAATACGAGCTACAGGCCCTCAAATTACATTGATCCACATTTTGTTTTCAATTGGTTTTCTTCCTGGTAGTAAAAGTCAACAATTCTAGGTTTGATTTTCTTTCAATGATTTCACATTTTATTTTTCATTGAATTTAATCCACATTTTCTTAGGTCTCTTACTCTACATAGCTTCTTTATAATTTTCAGGTTCTTCATATCTTTTAATAATAGATAAGTACTGCAGTCATCAATCAAACCTTGATAGCTTTTTAATTACTGATCTGTCTCTTAATTCTGTTTTTGTGTGCTTATTCTATTCTGTTCCTTCCCTATTTCTGAATCCAGATTCTATTTCTAACAACTCAGATTCATTTCTATATCAGATTCTGTTTCTATATATCAGATTCTGTTTCTGTATATGATGAGTTTAACCTAATTATATAGATGTACTGTCATCAGTTTCTGTATTTTCTATATTTAATTCTTTCTTTTTATTTTATTTTTCTGATTCTATCTCATCTGATATTGAAGTTGAAAGTTATTCTCTTCAAATACTACATCTCTGCATCTAAACAAATTATTTTAACTACATCATATATTCTGTGGCTTTCATCTCCACCAGTTAACACACCTGATTTTGCTTTTTAAAGCCTTTCTTTTCTTGATCTGGAATCAACATACTACATGCTGTTCGAACACTTAGATACTTGAAACTGGACATTCTATCATACCAGATTTTAAAAGGCGTTTCCCCAACTGTTGATTTTCCAGTTCTATTTATTATATATATGCTGCTGTGTTAATTATTTCTGCCCAACACTTCTGTGGAAATTTTACTTTTGAATACATGAGTGATCTAGCCGCTTCAACTAGCGTTCTATTTTCTTTTTCCCCTCCATTTTGTTGTGGGATATGCGAAGCCGTTAACCTTTGTGTTATACCATATTTATGTAAAAGCTTTTTAACTAACTTATTAAATTCTAAGCCATTATCGCTTAAAAATTCTCTGATTGGATGTCCTTGTACTTTTGCTTCTTCAAGTAGCTACTTGCTCCAAATTTTCTACAACTTCTGATTTTTCTTTAATTAATAAATTATACAAATCTCATTTTTGAGAAATCATCTTTGAAACATACAAAATATACATAACGTGAGCGGGATAATATTGGAAAAGCTGCACACAAACATCGACAAATATCAATTCTCCTTGCTTAGTACTATTTGGTCTTTTTCCAAAATTCTGACGATGCATTTTTCCATTTATACATCCTATACAATTTCTGTTATCAAGGTGAGTTTCAGTATTTAGTTCTCTTTTGATCAGATTTCTTATATGTCTTCTATTCTGATGTCCCATTCTTTCATGATATAACTATAATAGATCCTTTTCTTCAAATTTTTGCATTTATTTCCTGGTATATAGAATTTTAACTTTATTACCTTTGAATAAAGTTTCTTTGGTTTACGATAGTCATTAAAATAGGCTTTTTTTGTCTACCATAAATCTACATACACTTGGTCAGATATAAAAGTTTGTTAAAATATAACAGCTCAAAGAAGATCTATCAAAAATTTCGTCAAAAGTAGAGGAAACGATGGATGTGGCTGTAGAAAAAATGAAATCAACAAGCTTAGAGACCAAACTACCTGGGATTCTCAAAGGTTTCATTTCAGAACTGCACAATAAGGTTTGAAATTCTTCTAATTTTGTTGCTATGTTTTGTAAATAATGAAGGAAGTTATACATATTATTCAGTATTATAATCTATATGAAATTCATTTACAGCATGAGAAGAATCTTTCAGAAGTCAGGAAGGAAGGTGTAACCGGGAGGGTCTCTTTGAGAATGTGTTGGGGTTGTGATGCTTTTCCAATATGGGATTCGATGAATTGGCAAGGTCTGATTCTGGAGATTTTCCAGTACTTCATCATACGGGTGATTTTGAGAGAATTGGGCAGTTTGATTGGAGAATGGGGACCTCTGGGTCTATCTTCATGCCTCAAACAGACCCAGAACGCTTAGAGCGTTTGCGACGTTTACCTTGAACAGTTTTCATTCACTTTTCTCGGAAGTGCTGGAAGCATTAGAAAGAATGGATTCATCACTATCAAGCTCCCATTTTTGAGAACTGTTATCTAATTCATACCTGGGGTATAGAATCCTTTGGTGCTGAAAAAGGAAACTCAGGAGAGAGTTATAGGAAGAATCAGAAGAGCAAGAACTGTCTTGTAGCCTATACGATGGTTCATTTGGTGGGTTGTTCCATGCTTTACAAGGATTGTTTTGGGTACAGTCTTAAACCTTTCTTTTTGTCAGAAGTAGACTTACAGCGGGGTCTCTTCTGGGTTGCATTTTTAACTGGGGTTACTGTGTTTTGTTTAAAAATTCGATTATCTATATTTTAACGAATAATCTTTAACTTGGCAATCTATTCTTTCTGTGTGTTTTGAAACCTCTTTTCCAGGGATTTTAATAGTGGGAGGCGAATTAAGGACAAAGAGACCGTCCTCTTGCATAAGTTTGGTGAGCCAATTTGGTGGGTATGGGACAGTGTGTCTTAGCAGGGAATGTTTTCCAAAATTTGTATATTGGATGAGCCAGCTTAGTTTCATTGCTTTAGTTTGTTGAAAGAGTTTATTTTCAGGATAGGCTGTTATTAAGCTTTGGAAGGAGATTGAATCAAGGAGCTGCTTTTTGTACTCTTTGAGAGAAGTTGGTAGTGTGAGCAGGCTGGGTAGACAGGTTGCAGTACCTTGCCCACAGGTTTCAATGGGGAATTTTAAGTGGGGAGTTCTATTGGGATAGGGTTGCGTTGGCGGTTAACACTTGGAGGCGTGGGGCAGCTATGTGCGTAAGATTGCTTTTGTTTTGAATGTTATTTTTCTTTAAACTGAATTTTTTCTCTTGTTTATTTTTTTTTAGGGTACTTAACTAAAACCTCCTGTTCAAACAACTAAAAGCAAGCATATGAAAGAGGAGAAGAATGTGAGGTCCACAGTTTCTACAGTTAAGGGTTTTTACATGGAGTGTGAAATAATTCCCCGCAGATTGGGCATATATGTCATGTGGTCCTCTACAGTATTTTTCGGGGATGACCAAACCGTTGTTGTTTGAAACAACGTCTGGGTCTAAAGGATAAACATTCGCTAAACACTTTGTGACTTGTGAACCCTATTTTGACCTTTGTACTTAGGTAGATAAGGGGCGGTCAGTAGTAAACGGGGGATTGGTTTGTCAGGAGTTTCCAGGAAATCCATAAACGTTTGTAACAGGAAAACCTTTCTGTTGGAGTTCTCCCAAAATGACAGCTGTATCTTCGACTTTCTGTTCATAACAATAAATAATTGTCTTTTAATATGTGTTTTTTCTAACGTCAGGAGTAAAGACAATTTGTACATATTTCAGTGATTTCAGTGACTGCATGATATAGCTTTGATATAGCATTGTACATTATAACTCGAAAATGGATATTTCCTCATCAATGTGAGCTGGAGGTCTTCGCTCTTAGGACTTTCCAAGTCTTACTGAAGAATGAATCTGCTTTAAGTTAGTGCTTTGGAGGCCTACGTGCAAAATGTAATACATTTTTATAGATATGCTTGCAGCATGCCTGGAGACTTGTAGCCCACGCATAAAATAATGAGAATGAGAAAGCTATTACGGGAGCTACTTGCGGGATTGTCAGCCGTTGGGGCGCCTGAGGTGTTCGGGGTTTGCTGGTCGGTGAAATGAAATTTTACAGAAAGACCCTCAGGTGTAGAACTGAAGTTCAGCAACGGCTTACCAGGTCTAAACGTATAACGCCGTGCCACTCTTACGCATTGGGGTTGGTAATTAATTGTTGTTGACCTTGTTGATCTGCATTGATAATATATTATAGCATTTAAGGCGTTTCCATAAAAACTTGTTCGTGACTTGGCCTCCATGAATGAACAGCATAACAATAAAACAAATGAGACATAAAAAGTAAATAACAGGATGGACTGGAAGGGCGTTTATTTCATAAGGAGGGTGTCCCTTCTCTCCAGCGGAGGTCACAGTCCAGAGACCCACACAGCCACCCGGACCCCACCCCGTAAGGTGGGCTGTGGATGTGGCCTCGGAAGATCTCCGAGCTCACCATGTGTTTGACCCACCCGTTTACCACACAGCACCTATAGTCTTCACGCAAAGCTTGAGATTATACACACAGCCCAACACAACCGCCATAAATAGTTAGCAAAGGTTCGGGTTCCCCAATTGGCGGCCCGGTCAGAGGTGAGCATAAATGACCAGTTTGCTAACTGTACCCCCTCATCCACAGGAGGAGGTGTGGGGTGAGCAGAAAAACCCCATCGCCGGGAGAGGGCACCGGATATTACATGGGGCTGTGATGGGAAAAAGGAGGGCAACCTGCCAAATAGTGAAGGGACCACTACTATGGGTGAGAGAATTCAAAAAAAAAAAATGTCGGTTTTTCGCTCTAGGACTTGCTGAAAGGCAGTATATCCCTTAACGGTATCCCAAGAGGCCACTTACCAACTGCCTGAGGTAACCATACTGCGGATGGGATATATATATATATATATAAATATATATATACTCTATGTAACTTATATATAACATATATATATATAAATATATATTACTATATACTATCACTCTTTCATATATATATAACATATATATATATATACCTATATATATATATATATATATATATATATATATATATATATCACTACTTTCTCTATATATATACTGTATATATATATATATATATATATATATATATATAGAGAGAGAGAGAGAGACACCGCCATTTTTTTTTTTTTTTATTTTAAAATGTTATTTCTACTTTTCTGTTTTCATATGAGAAACTTATTTATAATTGTCACCCATTTTAGATATCATTTTCTCTTCTATTTTTCGTAAAAGAATATTTGAATAGGTAACTAAGGTATATAGATACGTAAATATCGTATTCGTATTATGTTAGAGATTAAAACTGTAATTTGGAAAATCTTTTAAGGGGAAAAATATCTAATAGTAGTAATAATATTAATTTTTATGTTTAATTTCTAACTTGTAAGTTTATTTATAAGAATCATTTCGTAGTTATTTTGTCTTTTGATATCAAAGTAGAAATGTGTACAATTAATTTTAAACTTTACAAAGGAGTAATAAAAACTTATTTATAAATTACAACTCGCCAATTTATGGTTTCGGAAATTTTATACTTATTTATATTTAAAAATCTTTTTAAATTACTAATTTCATTATAAAAATGATTAAGATATTTTATTATTTGTGAAACTTATATATAACACTGGCGTCGTCGCAAATGCGGAGCTTTTTCGTTGGTAATTTTACAATATGGCTCAAAGATGTGAGCAAACAGAGCAGCAGATTTGGTGGACTA
This sequence comes from Trachelipus rathkii, assembly GCA_015478945.1. Taxonomy (NCBI): domain Eukaryota; kingdom Metazoa; phylum Arthropoda; class Malacostraca; order Isopoda; family Trachelipodidae; genus Trachelipus; species Trachelipus rathkii. The sequence continues at coordinate 18,425 of JABUQX010086501.1, forward strand.
GTCCTGTTCATCAACCCAAGTTCACTGTCTGGTGTGATTATAAAATTTCAAATAATATCTAACCTTACATTTTGAAAGAGACAATGAAAATGCAGCGTCCAGGCACTAACTATATTCAACCATGACCGAGAATTTAGTGAACTTATTTCTAGTCCAGAACAGGAATGAGATTTTGGGTACATTCCTCCCAAAATCTGAATTTGCATCAATTTATTAGTTCGTTCTGGACATTTCGTGGCAATATACATTATTAAAAGAATGGATGATTAGTAAACTTTGCAGTATTATGCTCTTTACAGAAGAGAATAAAAGTTATAGTAGAATCGACCATGTTGTCAGTCCGAAGAAAAAAATAAGCAAGGGACTTAAGATGGTTTTCTTTTGAACTCGGATAATTAAAGTAGCATTTCTGCATTTATTTCAAGAAGATGCTGCGGGAAAATTTCTTAACTAGATGAGGAGTAAGTGACAATCTGATGAAATCCGTTAAAGATTTTTTTTTTGTTTTTTTTTTTTTTTTGTCAAAAATTATTAAGCATTCACTTATAGGAGTCCCTTAAAAGAATTAAATTTTTTTTAATAAGCTTTGAGACCAGCATAGGCGGATTTAGGGAGGGCTTTGGGAACTTAGCCCCCAAACCAGGGTCAACCCCAATAGTTGCGAGACTCGAATGCAAAATTTCCTTCATTATTAAGTTATGGAATTAATAGCAATATACAGTGGCGGCTCGTGTAAACTTGGCATGGAGGGGCTGTAGTGTTTATATATATATATATATATATATATATATATATATATATATATATATATATATATATATATATATATATATATATATATATATATATATATATATATATATATATATATATATATATATATATATCTATCTATATATCTATATATATATATATATATATATATATATATATATATATTTAAGACAATCTAGTAAAATAATTTTTTATATTTATGTGTATATTTTATGCATAAATTACAACTTTTTTTTTTTAATATCGATTGCATGCATTCGAACACATTCTGCAATTAAAAAGACTTGATAACTCTCTTAGATGGAAATATTATAAAATCAATTATCTTTTCTAAAATATCAATATCTGATAGGATTATCCTCAAACGGACTATTACCTAATTTTTTATATTTATGTGTAAATGTGTGCATAAATTATAGGACTTTTTTTTTTAATATCGATTGCATGCATTCGAACACATTCGGTAAAGCAAAAGCCTAAAAATAAAATTGTATTGTAGAGGTGTCAAATTTAGAAACAAATACGAAAAACGTCATTGCCTGCTTATCTAGGATTTGGTCTCTCTCTCTCTCTCTCTCTCTCTCTCTCTCTCTCTCTCTCTCTCTCTATATATATATATATATATATATATATATATATATATATATATATATATATATATATATATATATATATATATATATATATATATATATATATATATATATATATATATATATATACTTATATATATATATATATATATATATATATATATATATATATATATATATATATATATATATATACTATATATATATATATATATATATATATATATATATATATATATATATATATATATATATATATATATATATATATATATATATATATATATATATATCACACAGGTAATTATTTTTGCATATATTTTCACTATGTTATTTCTCGCACAAAAAAATAAACACAAGCTCTCCCCCCGTAAAATGCGAATAAACTGACTTTAGTGTCTCTGACTCTCTATATACAAGTAAAAGAAGGACATTACATGGACAAATCTAGCAACTCTCTAAAATTTGAACCTTAATTTTATATGAGAAAAACTTCCAAGTTGCTATGAAATAATAAAAGCCAAACTGGCAACATTATAAAAAGTACTATAGGAATTTTGAATTCTTTATTTTCGTATGTTGCTATATTTGTCTTATTTTTAAGAACTTATAAAATTGGCTTATTTTAGGGCCGCAAAAGTAGAGCCCAAATTTTATTTAATTGAATATATTGAAATAAATATCGTACGCACAATTTGCAGTTGGAAAAAGGATTCCTTTGTTATTTTCTTAATTGATTACTAATTTTTTATGTACTAAATTGTTAAAAAAAAAATTCAGATCACTTTACTTTGACAAAAATTTCATATTTCTATCAACATCCTATGCCTGGCATTTTTAATTTGGAGGGGCTGGAGCCCAATAGCCCATAAAGACGAGCCGCCACTGGCAATATATATATATATATATATATATATATATATATATATATATATATATATATATATATATATATATATATATATATATATATATATATATATATATATATATATAACACTATATATGTATTTTTTACTGCTGCTGCAAAATATACATATATATACTATACACTATATATATATATATATATATATATATATAGTTAACATCATGAGACTTAGACCGTTTTCGTTTTTGTCATTTGTGCTTACGCTCGATAAGAAATGGTTACCCAGTTTTAGAACGAATTTCGTGCATAAATGACCGCGATTTCTCATAAAGTTACTTTTGTTTGCAAACAATTGGAATCAGCTGTTGTGATGGAGCACGTGGGTTTGGAATAAACAGAAATAAAAAAATAACATGATTTATATTCCAAATAATTGGTCAACTATTGTGATGGAGTTTATTGATTCGGAAGAAATTAGATTTAAAGCCAATTTTATTGAATGAAACATTCATCAATTCAAACCGGCCTACCACGCCGCCATCTTGTTTGTTTAAAGAACGTACTAAATTCAGCAAGCACGGGAAACAGCAACCACACAGAACTACTATCATGAGAACATTAGAATCAATTCTAAAAATTATATATATATATATATATATATATATATATATATATATATATATATATATATATATATATATATACTATTACTATACATCTCTTTATATATATATATATATATATATATATATATATATATATATATATATATATATATATATATACTATACTATATATATATATATATAATATATATATATATATTCATCAGAAGGCACCAGTGCTTACAATACACTAAGACCTTCATTACCTGGTTCAGAACTCTTGCGTACAGCCCCAATCACAGATTTAGGTAATCACGCAACAGGACCTCGTCAACCTAAACTGTCAGTTTTCCCTTTCAATATTTTCCAGTCTCAAAAGCTGGTCTCAAAAAAAATATTATAAAAACTTCAGTTGGCTTGAGTACAGTGGGGAAAAAGATGCCGTATTTTGCTTTTCGTATCAATTGTTTCCCACTGAAGAGCAAGAGCAAAGTTTTACAAAACTGGAAAAAGATGAAAGAAAATGTGAACAACATCAGTGTTCCACCGCTCATTTAACGAGTTCATCTCTACTGTCTGGGTGGAAATCTACGAAAAGACAGGAAGACTTCGTTACACAATTGGTTATCGCATCTAATGAGGAAATAAAAAGAAATCAAGACATTTCAAAATGATAGAAGACATCGTGTTATGCCCTGGACAGCAAGGAATCCCTTTTAGGGGACAATCGGAAGGAGTTCATTCTGAAAACAAAGGAAACTTTCGTGAAATCTGTGACGTGTTTGCCAATTATTACAGTAACTTTAGTTCCTTGTACAATCGTCACTTTAACTTAACAAGTAATTCAATTTTGAATGAAATCATCGATATCACCGTTGATCTCTTGCGCAAAGATTTTATGAGTGAAATAAAAGTGCGGAAAGTTTTCAATCATTTGTGACGAAGCGCGATATTATAAGGAGGAGTAACTATCTATATGTTTTCGCTACGTCATTGGATTAGATGTTGCAGAACGGTTAATAACTTTCAGAAATTGTTCCGAAGAACCATCAGCTGAGAAAATAGCCCCTTTAATTACTCATTTTCTAGAGCAACTAAATTTAAATGTCCCGCTAGTTGGTCAGTCGTATGATGGAGCCAGTGTGATGTCCGGAAAGAAGGGTAGTGATCAGAAAAGAATTAACGAATTACATCCATACGCAGTGTATGTTCACTGCATGACACACAAAGTAAACCTAGCAATAATCGATGCCTGTAAAGATGTGGAAAAGACCAAATATTTCTTTAATGTTTTGGAAGCTCTCTATAAGAACACTTCTCTACTCCATCTACTCCAAAAGGACTTCAAGATTTGGAGAAGTGTAAAAATTAGAATTTAGAATTTAAGATACACTTATCATCATTATCATCTAAATAATATAAATATTTCATTCTCTTCATTCATTCATTAATTCATTCATTTATTAATATAAGAGACGACAATATCAGCCCTGAAAAAGTCAACCACCTAAAAAAGGTTTACTTCGAAAGGCGATTATTGTCAGAAAAAGGTCTTTCTTTTTACTACTGCTATTGTTGTAAGACTTGTTGCTATTTAAAATTATTGTTGTGCACAACAGAACAATTGTTCGGAAAAGGATTGTTCCATTTTTTAATAATAATTTATATCCTTGTTTCATGTGAGTTTGTGCCGCTTTCAAGAAGAAACCGAAGAAAAGCGGATCTAAAAGAAGTGAGAACCAAAGACAAACGGTTAAGAAAAATATCCCGGTCTTTTATGCAACCTCGTTTTCTTCAAACACTTCAAACTAAGGCATGTGATTAAGGAAGTCTTTACTTACAAAACTAACTAGAAGGAAGGAGATGCAACTACGTCTTTCCCCCATAGAAAAGCAACAACTTTTCTAAATTTGATCAATACAGATTGTACAGGGTAAGATATTGTTCGTCTCAACATTCTTTCATTATAATTTATCATTATTTATTCATTGCTCATTCATAATCATTAAATACATTAATTAACAAATATTCCTGTATTTGTTGCAGGCGTTGTATCCTGGGCAATGGATTAATCATGGCAACAAACACTATCTATTACGACAACGTTAGCCGTCTCATGATTTAAAACTATAACTATTTATTTATATATATAAGTTTAATAAAATTTCTTCTCTTTTTCTCTCCTCTTCTACTGTACTTCGCCCTTCAATAAACTTAAACTGGGAACGGGCTTTTAATCGAGAGACCTTAGATGAAATTCATTATTCAAATATCAAAATAGTTTTTACATAAAATTAATTAGAAAAGTTGTACTTATTTCATCTTTATTTTTTCTCTCGATTGAGTGCGTACGGTCCTTGTTTGGTTTGTTATCACAATAGGAAATTTAAGAGATTGTCAAGTTTAAATTTAAATTATTTTGTAGTCTATAAGATCATTTTCTAAAATAATAATAATAATGGCTGAAATAAATTCAGAATGGCTTGTAGAAATTTCGCAGGTTAAACCTAGCGAAAATCTTTCCGCAGAAAAAATTGCCGAAACTATTGAAAAGTGTAAATTAGAAACGAGAGAGTTTATTCTCAAACGCGCTTCTTGTAAGCGAAAAATAACAAATGCTCTTAAAACTATTAATAAGTTTAATGTTGACACGCAAACTAAATTGGATGAAAACACAAAAATTGCTTTGTTTTCGATCAAGGAAAATTTAGAGTTAATTATACTGATAAATGAATCTATAATGCAAGTTTATAGTAAGTACGATTTATTTGATTTAGATGAATCTTTGTTTGGTAGAGAGATAGATGGGCAATTTGAGTATCAAAATGATATTAAAATTAAAATCAGTAGAGTAGAAAATTTAGCAAAAATTAATGAACAACATATTCAAAATAATGCTTCAAATGAAAATGCTTTGCCATTAAAACGTGAACCTAACCCTCCTGCATTGAAATGCATGATTTTTCACGGCAATGAGGATAGGGACAAATTTAATTCATTTCTTTCACAGTTCGATAATTTAATAGGATGTAAGTCTTCACTGACTGAAAAGGCTAAATTGTCATATCTTAAATCATATTTGCAAGATTATGCTTTTCAAGTCATTCAGCATTTAAGTAATACCAATGAAAATTATGCCATAGCTTTAAACTTGCTAAAAAAGGAGTTTTTAGATATACCTTATATAGTAGATGAAATTATAACTAAAATCACTCGTGCTCCCAATATTGATGAATATCAGTATGAGAAAGCACGCACATGGTTAAATGACGTCAGAGCTATGACATACGATTTACAAAATTTCAACTTAGATTTTTTCATTCCCGAAACTCCGGGTTGCGTATTATTAAGTAATATAGTTTTCAGCAAACTTCCTGTTTCATTAAAACGAGAACTCGTTAATAAATGTAGCTCGATGTACCCATCTATTAATCACATTTTTGACTATTCATTTGAAATATTAAAAATATTTTCTAGAACAAAATTTCAGAAACCTTCTTTTTTTGCTAATAAAACTTATTTTAATAACCAAAATAAAAATTCAAATAGCGTAAAAGCTAAATCCCAAAATAAAACTAATGTTAATTTTAGTAGTAATAGGGAAGAGGTTGTAGCTGAAAACCAGGTTAATTTGAGTACTAAAAAGATTTGCAAATTTTGTCAAGAAGAACATTCTATGTTTAAGTGTAATAATTATGCAACCAATAAAGAGCGAGTTGCTCAATGTAAGAGTCTGGGCTTATGTTACAGATGTAGTAGCGATAAACACCTTGCTTCCTCGTGTTATGGTCTTCAAAATAAATTACGTTATCCTTGTTTCATTTGTAATTCTCACTCTCATATTTCAGCTTTATGTAGTAAATCTCTTCTAGCAGATTGTGAGAAAAAGGGTGGAGCCGGAGCTGGAGAAACATCAAATCAGAAGATACAGGGAAAACTTGTAAGTAATATTGCTATAAATATTGGGGAGGTTGCTTTGCAGCAAAATTTGCTACCTACAATGTCTTTAAAACTTAAAAATAAAAATAAAAATGCTATTTTACATTGTGTCACAGATTTAGGATCACAATGTAGTTTTTTAAAGCCTAGTGTTTTGCGGAAACTGCAAATTGAGGAAAACAGTGTAAAAGATAGCACTAATGAAATAAAAACATTTTTAGGGTCACATCATAAAATATTAAAAAGGGTCTACATAGACACCTATATAGAAGATAAAATTTTAAAGCTTCCTTTTTTCATTGATGACGTAGATCTTAACTTTTCAGTGAAAGGTTTGGATCAGGCTGTTCATGACATGAAAATGAGTAAGTATAAATTATCTAATAAATTTCTCACAAACGTACGAAATGACAAATTTGAAAATATCGAAGGATTAATAGGGGTCGATATTTTACAGTATTATAGCAAGTTTACTTTTACCCAATGCATGAAAGGTACAGCTATCGAGGTAAGTGATGGTTTGATTCCCTTAGGGGATATCAGAAATTTCTTAAATGAAGATCAGTCAAATATAACTGATCATGAAACTGCATTTCAGGAAGAGTCGCCTGTGTCATGACTAGGTTATGATATAATCGATTCTTCTATACAAAATATCGAAACTCCAACTGTGACATCAAAAAATAAAATAAATTGTTCTAAGTTAGTACATGACATTATAAATCCTATTATTTCTTATTTCAATCCTCTGAATTTTGTAAAAAATAATCCAGACTTAGATTTAGGTTTAGAAAATTTGTATAGTTTAGAATCTATAGGTATTGTTGATAGTAATGATATCAGCGATATCGATAAAAAACTCATACACGAGTTTGAAAAGGGAATAGAGCTGCGTGATGATAGTCATTATTATGTGGAGTTACCTTGGTACAAGGACAAAATTAACAAGGTACCTTCTAACTACCACGTAGCCATTTCAGCAGTAAAGCGAGTGTATAAAAATTTAAAAGATCGTGATTTAATCGATCGATATTCTGAAGCATTCACACAACAATTAAATGAAGGTATAATCGAAAAAATAAATGTGCTTCCTGACCAACTAAAAAATTATGTCTGGATACCACACAGACCAATAATAAAGGAAGTGCAACAGATAACTACTAAGATCAGACCGGTATTTAATTGTAGCCTTAAAACAGACGCAAATCCATCTCTGAATGAAGCTGCTTTTCCGGGCATTGATCTTATGAGTTCTTTATTTAAAATATTATGTAATTTTAGATGTAACAAATATGTTATCGTTTCAGACGTAAAATCTGCCTTCCTTCAGATCAGATTAAAATTAGAAGACGACAAGAATCGATTGGCATTCCTATGGTATAATAAAAATCAAGAATTAATCACATATCGATATGCCACGATTATTTTTGGTATGGCTTCTTCTCCATTCATCTTGAATTACGTCATCAAATATCACACAGATAAGTATACTAATGATCTTTGTTCTTATGTTTTAAAAAATTTTCTTTATGTAGACAATCTCATTTATAGTCATTCTGATGAAACTATTCTTGAAACCCTTTACAGAGAATCGGTTGAAAGGATGGAAGAGGGTGGATTCTATTTACGTTCCTGGAATACGAATCATAAAAGGCTCAAAGACCTCATGATAGAAGACGACCGTGCTGAGATGCATGGTTGTGAAAACGAAAGAATTTTGGGATATCTATATAATATGGAAGCGGATACAATGGCTTTTGATAATTTCAACATAGCAGGTAGTATCGAAACTAAACGTGAGTTATTGTCCCAAATATCCAAGGTTTTTGATCCCCTGTCATTATTTTTGCCTGTAACTATAAAGGGTAGGCTTCTGATGAGACAAACTTGGCAGGCTCAGACTCAATGGGATGAAAGGGTAAGTTCCGATATTTCTGCACAATATCGAAAATTGAGTAACGATTTGATCTTGCTTAAAAATCTTTCATTTAATCGATTTGTTTTCGATTATGATAACAATGCTACTTTAAATATATTTTGTGATGCTTCAGCATCAGCTTATGGCTTTGTAATGTATATTGCCTCTGAATATAAATCATACATATTATTATCGAAAGCAAAAGTTGCTCCTTTAAAAAATAGAACTTTGCCTACTCTTGAGCTATTGGCAGTATATTTGGCATTTAAATGTCTTCCTCAAATACTTTCTGCTTTCAATTATAACTTTAAAGAAATAAACATATTTGTCGATGCTCAAATAATATTAGCTTGGCTTCTATCTCCTAAAATTAAAACTAAACAAATTTTTATAAGAAATAGGTTGAGCGATATTAAAAATAAAAAATCGGAAATATTAAAGGAATTTAGTTCAACGATTAATTTCCTCTATGTAGAGACCACACAAAATCCGGCAGATTTAGTAACTAGGGGAATTTCCTTTAGGGAATTTTCCAATAAATTTCAAATATGGGAAAAGGGACCATCTTGGCTTTCATTAGATAAAAACCAATGGCCCAAGCATGAATTAAAATGTTTATCAGAAGAAAGTAAAATGCTAATCGATACACATATCGTAACCAATATCGTATTAAAAAATGATTCTGTAGAACCTATTTTGGATATTAATAAATTTTCAAGTTTGCATAAGTTACATAGAGTAACAGCATACGTGTTCCAATTCATTTTCAAAACTAAAAAGCAAAATAAAGATTTCCATCTTAGAAGTAAAGAATATTGGTTAAAAATAATGCAAAATATCGATTTTGAAAAAGAAATAGCATTCTTAAAATCACCTTCTGACAAAGTCCCAGAATTGGTTAAAAGATTAAATTTATTTTTAGATGACAATGGTTTTTTAAGAACCAGAGGTAGAATAGCTAAAACTAATTACTACGATTATAATATTATTAATCCTATTTTGCTTAGTAAAAAACACCATCTCACAAAGCTCATTGTTTCTGATTGTCATCTTGCATGCAAACATTTGGGACTTCAAACTACATTAAATATGGTACGTTTGAAAGGGTTTTGGATCACTAAAGCACGTCAAACAGTCAAAAACATCATTGAGTCGTGTCTTATTTGCAAAAAATATAATTCTTTCACTTTCAATTATCCTAAATTTACAAATTACACACAAGCTCAAATGGACTTTTTCAGACCATTTAAGCATACTGGAGTTGATTTCACCTCTCATTTTTGGATAAAAGATGGCTCTGTAGAAAAGAAAATGTATATATTAATTTATACTTGTTTGAATATACGTGCAGTTCATTTAGACCTATTACCTGATATGTCCACTCAATCATTTTTATCATCTTTCATGCGTTTCACAAACATTTATGGAATTGTAGATTTTCTGTATTCAGACAATGCTAGAACTTTTGCTCTCGGTGGTAATGCTATAGAAAATTCTTTAATTTCAGATGAATTTCAGGAGCATATGAGAATCAACAACATTAAACATGTAAGACTGCCTCTGTACGCACCGTGGATGGGTTCTGCATGGGAGAGAATGCTTCGTATCCTGAAGAATTGCATCTACAAAACAGTAGGTCGTTCTAAATTAAATTATTTTGATATGATTTCTTTACTTTCCAGCATTCAAAATTCAATAAACAACAGGCCTCTGACCTATGTGGAGTCCTCTCTGGATCTAGTACCTCTGACTCCAAACTCATTTTTGAAACTACATGGAAGTGCTTCACTAACAGTGAAAACAGATGAGGATCCGGATGACCCTTTGTGGGAAGGAGAACCTGCTTCACATAAACAGCTAAATGATCATTTGCTATTTCTGCAGCAAAAATTTGAACACTTTCGCACCATTTGGTATGAAACATATCTTTTAAGTTTACGTGAGTATAGTTATGATTTATATCAAAACGATTGGGTTAACCGCATTAAGGTGGGTGATGTGGTATTAATAAAAAGCGCCACCAAAACTCGCCCATATTGGCAGTTGGGTAGAGTTATAAAGCTAATATATGGTGCTGACAACTGTGTACGCACTGTGATGCTAAAAAAGGGTGATGGCAATATAGCTCATTATCCAATCAATATATTGTATCCAACAGAAGTGTCTGTAACACATAATGGTGACAAAACTAATAAACCCATAGAATTAAATAATACATCTGATAAAGATGAGGGTGTGAGGAAAGTTCCTCAAAGACAAGCGGCTATTACCGCTCGTAAAAAAACCAAAGATATTTTTAGTTTGTTTGATTAATTTATTTAGTTTATTGACAATCTCTTGGGTGTTTTGGCGGCTGCGACCTTCCTTTTTCATAAAGCAATGTCGCAGCCCCGCGCCCGGAATGTGTAAAAATTAGAATTTAGAATTTAAGATACACTTATCATCATTATCATCTAAATAATATAAATATTTCATTCTCTTCATTCATTCATTAATTCATTCATTTATTAATATAAGAGACGACAATATCAGCCCTGAAAAAGTCAACCACCTAAAAAAAGGTTTACTTCGAAAGGCGATTATTGTCAGAAAAAGGTCTTTCTTTTTTTACTACTGCTATTGTTGTAAGACTTGTTGCTATTTAAAATTATTGTTGTGCACAACAGAACAATTGTTCGGAAAAGGATTGTTCCATTTTTTAATAATAATTTATATCCTTGTTTCATGTGAGTTTGTGCCGCTTTCAAGAAGAAACCGAAGAAAAGCGGATTTAAAAGAAGTGAGAACCAAAGACAAACGGTTAAGAAAAATATCCCGGTCTTTTATGCAACCTCGTTTTCTTCAAACACTTCAAACTAAGGCATGTGATTAAGGAAGTCTTTACTTACAAAACTAACTAGAAGGAAGGAGATGCAACTACGTCTTTCCCCCATAGAAAAGCAACAACTTTTCTAAATTTGATCAATACAGATTGTACAGGGTAAGATATTGTTCGTCTCAACATTCTTTCATTATAATTTATCATTATTTATTCATTGCTCATTCATAATCATTAAATACATTAATTAACAAATATTCCTGTATTTGTTGCAGGCGTTGTATCCTGGGCAATGGATTAATCATGGCAACAAACACTATCTATTACGACAACGTTAGCCGTCTCATGATTTAAAACTATAACTATTTATTTATATATATATAAGTTTAATAAAATTTCTTCTCTTTTTCTCTCCTCTTCTACTGTACTTCGCCCTTCAATAAACTTAAACTGGGATCGGGCTTTTAATCGAGAGACCTTAGATGAAATTCATTATTCAAATATCAAAATAGTTTTTACATAAAATTAATTAGAAAAGTTGTACTTATTTCATCTTTATTTTTTCTCTCGATTGAGTGCGTACGGTCCTTGTTTGGTTTGTTATCACAATAGGAAATTTAAGAGATTGTCAAGTTTAAATTTAAATTATTTTGTAGTCTATAAGATCATTTTCTAAAATAATAATAATAATGGCTGAAATAAATTCAGAATGGCTTGTAGAAATTTCGCAGGTTAAACCTAGCGAAAATCTTTCCGCAGAAAAAATTGCCGAAACTATTGAAAAGTGTAAATTAGAAACGAGAGAGTTTATTCTCAAACGCGCTTCTTGTAAGCGAAAAATAACAAATGCTCTTAAAACTATTAATAAGTTTAATGTTGACACGCAAACTAAATTGGATGAAAACACAAAAATTGCTTTGTTTTCGATCAAGGAAAATTTAGAGTTAATTATACTGATAAATGAATCTATAATGCAAGTTTATAGTAAGTACGATTTATTTGATTTAGATGAATCTTTGTTTGGTAGAGAGATAGATGGGCAATTTGAGTATCAAAATGATATTAAAATTAAAATCAGTAGAGTAGAAAATTTAGCAAAAATTAATGAACAACATATTCAAAATAATGCTTCAAATGAAAATGCTTTGCCATTAAAACGTGAACCTAACCCTCCTGCATTGAAATGCATGATTTTTCACGGCAATGAGGATAGGGACAAATTTAATTCATTTCTTTCACAGTTCGATAATTTAATAGGATGTAAGTCTTCACTGACTGAAAAGGCTAAATTGTCATATCTTAAATCATATTTGCAAGATTATGCTTTTCAAGTCATTCAGCATTTAAGTAATACCAATGAAAATTATGCCATAGCTTTAAACTTGCTAAAAAAGGAGTTTTTAGATATACCTTATATAGTAGATGAAATTATAACTAAAATCACTCGTGCTCCCAATATTGATGAATATCAGTATGAGAAAGCACGCACATGGTTAAATGACGTCAGAGCTATGACATACGATTTACAAAATTTCAACTTAGATTTTTTCATTCCCGAAACTCCGGGTTGCGTATTATTAAGTAATATAGTTTTCAGCAAACTTCCTGTTTCATTAAAACGAGAACTCGTTAATAAATGTAGCTCGATGTACCCATCTATTAATCACATTTTTGACTATTCATTTGAAATATTAAAAATATTTTCTAGAACAAAATTTCAGAAACCTTCTTTTTTTGCTAATAAAACTTATTTTAATAACCAAAATAAAAATACAAATAGCGTAAAAGCTAAATCCCAAAATAAAACTAATGCTAATTTTAGTAGTAATAGGGAAGAGGTTGTAGCTGAAAACCAGGTTAATTTGAGTACTAAAAAGATTTGCAAATTTTGTCAAGAAGAACATTCTATGTTTAAGTGTAATAATTATGCAACCAATAAAGAGCGAGTTGCTCAATGTAAGAGTCTGGGCTTATGTTACAGATGTAGTAGCGATAAACACCTTGCTTCCTCGTGTTATGGTCTTCAAAATAAATTACGTTATCCTTGTTTCATTTGTAATTCTCACTCTCATATTTCAGCTTTATGTAGTAAATCTCTTCTAGCAGATTGTGAGAAAAAGGGTGGAGCCGGAGCTGGAGAAACATCAAATCAGAAGATACAGGGAAAACTTGTAAGTAATATTGCTATAAATATTGGGGAGGTTGCTTTGCAGCAAAATTTGCTACCTACAATGTCTTTAAAACTTAAAAATAAAAATAAAAATGCTATTTTACATTGTGTCACAGATTTAGGATCACAATGTAGTTTTTTAAAGCCTAGTGTTTTGCGGAAACTGCAAATTGAGGAAAACAGTGTAAAAGATAGCACTAATGAAATAAAAACATTTTTAGGGTCACATCATAAAATATTAAAAAGGGTCTACATAGACACCTATATAGAAGATAAAATTTTAAAGCTTCCTTTTTTCATTGATGACGTAGATCTTAACTTTTCAGTGAAAGGTTTGGATCAGGCTGTTCATGACATGAAAATGAGTAAGTATAAATTATCTAATAAATTTCTCACAAACGTACGAAATGACAAATTTGAAAATATCGAAGGATTAATAGGGGTCGATATTTTACAGTATTATAGCAAGTTTACTTTTACCCAATGCATGAAAGGTACAGCTATCGAGGTAAGTGATGGTTTGATTCCCTTAGGGGATATCAGAAATTTCTTAAATGAAGATCAGTCAAATATAACTGATCATGAAACTGCATTTCAGGAAGAGTCGCCTGTGTCATGACTAGGTTATGATATAATCGATTCTTCTATACAAAATATCGAAACTCCAACTGTGACATCAAAAAATAAAATAAATTGTTTTAAGTTAGTACATGACATTATAAATCCTATTATTTCTTATTTCAATCCTCTGAATTTTGTAAAAAATAAACCAGACTTAGATTTAGGTTTAGAAAATTTGTATAGTTTAGAATCTATAGGTATTGTTGATAGTAATGATATCAGCGATATCGATAAAAAACTCATACACGAGTTTGAAAAGGGAATAGAGCTGCGTGATGATAGTCATTATTATGTGGAGTTACCTTGGTACAAGGACAAAATTAACAAGGTACCTTCTAACTACCACGTAGCCATTTCAGCAGTAAAGCGAGTGTATAAAAATTTAAAAGATCGTGATTTAATCGATCGATATTCTGAAGCATTCACACAACAATTAAATGAAGGTATAATCGAAAAAATAAATGTGCTTCCTGACCAACTAAAAAATTATGTCTGGATACCACACAGACCAATAATAAAGGAAGTACAACAGATAACTACTAAGATCAGACCGGTATTTAATTGTAGCCTTAAAACAGACGCAAATCCATCTCTGAATGAAGCTGCTTTTCCGGGCATTGATCTTATGAGTTCTTTATTTAAAATATTATGTAATTTTAGATGTAACAAATATGTTATCGTTTCAGATGTAAAATCTGCCTTCCTTCAGATCAGATTAAAATTAGAAGAAGACAAGAATCGATTGGCATTCCTATGGTATAATAAAAATCAAGAATTAATCACATATCGATATGCCACGATTATTTTTGGTATGGCTTCTTCTCCATTCATCTTGAATTACGTCATCAAATATCACACAGATAAGTATCCTAATGATCTTTGTTCTTTTGTTTTAAAAAATTTTCTTTATGTAGACAATCTCATTTATAGTCATTCTGATGAAACTATTCTTGAAACCCTTTACAGAGAATCGGTTGAAAGGATGGAAGAGGGTGGATTCTATTTACGTTCCTGGAATACGAATCATAAAAGGCTCAAAGACCTCATGATAGAAGACGACCGTGCTGAGATGCATGGTTGTGAAAACGAAAGAATTTTGGGATATCTATATAATATGGAAGCGGATACAATGGCTCTTGATAATTTCAACATAGCAGGTAGTATCGAAACTAAACGTGAGTTATTGTCCCAAATATCCAAGGTTTTTGATCCCCTGTCATTATTTTTGCCTGTAACTATAAAGGGTAGGCTTCTGATGAGACAAACTTGGCAGGCTCAGACTCAATGGGATGAAAGGGTAAGTTCCGATATTTCTGCACAATATCGAAAATTGAGTAACGATTTGATCTTGCTTAAAAATCTTTCATTTAATCGATTTGTTTTCGATTATGATAACAATGCTACTTTAAATATATTTTGTGATGCTTCAGCATCAGCTTATGGCTTTGTAATGTATATTGCCTCTGAATGTAAATCATATATATTATTATCGAAAGCAAAGGTTGCTCCTTTAAAAAATAGAACTTTGCCTACTCTTGAGCTATTGGCAGTATATTTGGCATTTAAATGTCTTCCTCAAATACTTTCTGCTTTCAATTATAACTTTAAAGAAATAAACATATTTGTCGATGCTCAAATAATATTAGCTTGGCTTCTATCTCCTAAAATTAAAACTAAACAAATTTTTATAAGAAATAGGTTGAGCGATATTAAAAATAAAAAATCGGAAATATTAAAGGAATTTAGTTCAACGATTAATTTCCTCTATGTAGAGACCTCACAAAATCCGGCAGATTTAGTAACTAGGGGAATTTCCTTTAGGGAATTTTCCAATAAATTTCAAATATGGGAAAAGGGACCATCTTGGCTTTCATTAGATAAAAACCAATGGCCCAAGCATGAATTAAAATGTTTATCAGAAGAAAGTAAAATGCTAATCGATACACATATCGTAACCAATATCGTATTAAAAAATGATTCTGTAGAACCTATTTTGGATATTAATAAATTTTCAAGTTTGCATAAGTTACATAGAGTAACAGCATACGTGTTCCAATTCATTTTCAAAACTAAAAAGCAAAATAAAGATTTCCATCTTAGAAGTAAAGAATATTGGTTAAAAATAATGCAAAATATCGATTTTGAAAAAGAAATAGCATTCTTAAAATCACCTTCTGACAAAGTCCCAGAATTGGTTAAAAGATTAAATTTATTTTTAGATGACAATGGTTTTTTAAGAACCAGAGGTAGAATAGCTAAAACTAATTACTACGATTATAATATTATTAATCCTATTTTGCTTAGT
Source organism: Trachelipus rathkii (assembly GCA_015478945.1). Classification (NCBI taxonomy): domain Eukaryota; kingdom Metazoa; phylum Arthropoda; class Malacostraca; order Isopoda; family Trachelipodidae; genus Trachelipus; species Trachelipus rathkii. The sequence goes on from JABUQX010086501.1 coordinate 35,039, forward strand.
AAAAAACACCATCTCACAAAGCTCATTGTTTCTGATTGTCATCTTGCATGCAAACATTTGGGACTTCAAACTACATTAAATATGGTACGTTTGAAAGGGTTTTGGATCACTAAAGCACGTCAAACAGTCAAAAACATCATTGAGTCGTGTCTTATTTGCAAAAAATATAATTCTTTCACTTTCAATTATCCTAAATTTACAAATTACACACAAGCTCAAATGGACTTTTTCAGACCATTTAAGCATACTGGAGTTGATTTCACCTCTCATTTTTGGATAAAAGATGGCTCTGTAGAAAAGAAAATGTATATATTAATTTATACTTGTTTGAATATACGTGCAGTTCATTTAGACCTATTACCTGATATGTCCACTCAATCATTTTTATCATCTTTCATGCGTTTCACAAACATTTATGGAATTGTAGATTTTCTGTATTCAGACAATGCTAGAACTTTTGCTCTCGGTGGTAATGCTATAGAAAATTCTTTAATTTCAGATGAATTTCAGGAGCATATGAGAATCAACAACATTAAACATGTAAGACTGCCTCTGTACGCACCGTGGATGGGTTCTGCATGGGAGAGAATGCTTCGTATCCTGAAGAATTGCATCTACAAAACAGTAGGTCGTTCTAAATTAAATTATTTTGATATGATTTCTTTACTTTCCAGCATTCAAAATTCAATAAACAACAGGCCTCTGACCTATGTGGAGTCTTCTCTGGATCTAGTACCTCTGACTCCAAACTCATTTTTGAAACTACATGGAAGTGCTTCACTAACAGTGAAAACAGATGAGGATCCGGATGACCCTTTGTGGGAAGGAGAACCTGCTTCACATAAACAGCTAAATGATCATTTGCTATTTCTGCAGCAAAAATTTGAACACTTTCGCACCATTTGGTATGAAACATATCTTTTAAGTTTACGTGAGTATAGTTATGATTTATATCAAAACGATTGGGTTAACCGCATTAAGGTGGGTGATGTGGTATTAATAAAAAGCGCCACCAAAACTCGCCCATATTGGCAGTTGGGTAGAGTTATAAAGCTAATATATGGTGCTGACAACTGTGTACGCACTGTGATGCTAAAAAAGGGTGATGGCAATATAGCTCATTATCCAATCAATATATTGTATCCAACAGAAGTGTCTGTAACACATAATGGTGACAAAACTAATAAACCCATAGAATTAAATAATACATCTGATAAAGATGAGGGTGTGAGGAAAGTTCCTCAAAGACAAGCGGCTATTACCGCTCGTAAAAAAACCAAAGATATTTTTAGTTTGTTTGATTAATTTATTTAGTTTATTGACAATCTCTTGGGTGTTTTGGCGGCTGCGACCTTCCTTTTTCATAAAGCAATGTCGCAGCCCCGCGCCCGGAATGTGTAAAAATTAGAATTTAGAATTTAAGATACACTTATCATCATTATCATCTAAATAATATAAATATTTCATTCTCTTCATTCATTCATTAATTCATTCATTTATTAATATAAGCCCTGAAAATGAGTCAACCACCTAAAAAAAGGTTTACTTCGAAAGGCGATTATTGTCGGAAAAAGGTTCTTTCTTTTTACTACTGCTATTGTTGTAAGACTTGTTGCTATTTAAAATTATTGTTGTGCACAACAGAACAATTGTTCGGAAAAGGATTGTTCCATTTTTTAATAATAATTTATATCCTTGTTTCATGTGAGTTTGTGCCGCTTTCAAGAAGAAACCGAAGAAAAGCGGATTTAAAAGAAGTGAGAACCAAAGACAAACGGTTAAGAAAATATCCCGGTCTTTTATGCAACCTCGTTTTCTTCAAACACTTCAAACTAAGGCATGTGATTAAGGAAGTCTTTACTTACAAAACTAACTAGAAGGAAGGAGATGCAACTACGTCTTTCCCCCATAGAAAAGCAACAACTTTTCTAAATTGGATCAATACAGATTGTACAGGGTAAGATATTGTTCGTCTCAACATTCTTTCATTATAATTTATCATTATTTATTCTTTGCTCATTCATAATCATTAAATACATTAATTAACAAATATTCCTGTATTTGTTGCAGGCGTTGTATCCTGGGCAATGGATTAATCATGGCAACAAACACTATCTATTACGACAACGTTAGCCGTCTCATGATTTAAAACTATAACTATTTATTTATATATATATAAGTTTAATAAAATTTCTTCTCTTTTTCTCTCCTCTTCTACTGTACTTCGCCCTTCAATAAACTTAAACTGGGATCGGGCTTTTAATCGAGAGACCTTAGATGAAATTCATTATTCAAATATCAAAATAGTTTTTACAGAAGAAATTGCAGATAAAGCTTCAAGAACTTGTAGGGCTGTCCCAGTCCAAATGGGTTTGTAAGTATAGGTCATGTTCAGCTGTAAAAGGCTGTTTCAAGGTAATCTTGGAGGTTCTTGCCAAAGAAAGAAGGGCTAAGCCGCATAA
>JABUQX010086501.1:47500-50000 GCA_015478945.1 Trachelipus rathkii
CAGAGGGGATATGATACAAGTCTACAAAATATTTACATCTATTTATAATACAGAGACCAATAAATTCTTCTTAGTAGAGCACGGACGGGAGACCAGGGGGCATAGTAAGAAAATTAAGAAGAAAGCATGCCATCTTGATGTAAGAAAGCATTCATTCAGCAACAGGGTTAAATTTTGGAATTGTTTGCACAGGAAGTTGTTGAGAATGACTCGAGTGCAACATTTAAGAAAGGATTGGATAGGTATATGGATGGTTTGTGTGTCATATAGTTTATTTTAGTAAAGCCAAATTAGCGGGTTTTTAGTTACAGTAGTTATTAAGGTTAAACTGCATGTTACTATAAAGTTATTAAAGCTTGTAGTGTGGTTGGCGTGTACTTTAGCTATAGTTTTTTTCTTTTAGTTGTAGACTTTGTGTATACTATGTAAGTTATTGACAAGCCCTAGGATGTTTTGTGGATTTGCATGAGCATGTTTTAGACTTTGTGTATACTATGCAAGTTATTGACAAGCCCTAGGATGCTTTGTGGATTTGCATGAACATGTTGTTTGGTGATTGGTTCTGTTGGTTTGACTGGGACAGTCTTGATAAGCCCATGTGGCTTCTTACTGTCTTTTTATTTCTAATGTTTCTAATGTTTGACGAGATGCCATTGTGAGGGTCTGTTGCGATCCCGTGAAGCTCTAAGGTGGATTTTCTGACTGTAACTAGTTCTCACTAAAAGGTATAAAGGGGACGGTAAGGCTGTGCTTAATTTTCGACTTGCGTCATATTCTTCTACTACTTTTCTGCTTCCGGTGCATGTTGGCACTTTACCCCCAGTCTTGGGGAGGGAAGGTGGGTGATGATGACGATATATAAATACAAATACAATACATAAATACAAATGCGAAAAATGAAATAACTATATTTTGAATGTTTTTTTTTCAAATGCTGTCAATAATTCATCTTTTACTGATAATTTTATAAATGCCCAGTTTTTGGGCGGGCATTTATGAAATGGGCAAATGCCTGGACAAATGCCCATTTTATAAATGCCTGCCCACTGGGCATTTGCCCAGCGTACATCACTATATATATATATATATATATATATATATATATATATATATATATATATATATATATATATATATATATATATATATATATATATATATATATATATATATATCAGAGGTGACTCCTATACTCGTGCTTAGCACGAGTTAACATTAGAGAAACGATCAATCCTTTACAAATATCATAATGCTACGATAAAATTCTCTTTTTTTTTTTGCAAAAATTGCTCAAATGAATAAAAATATTACATAATAAATAAATATTATGTAAAATTTAAACAAAAAGTGTATGAATCATCGCTATTACATAATGCTATTTTTCAATCCATTAAAAAATGCGACTATTCGTGCCCAAATCGAATAGCGGAGATTGCGTACGTGAGAATTTTCCCTATAAAATTGTGTACATTGGCATCTGGTAGTTACTTTTTGATGCTGCCATTCTCTTTAAGTATAAATAGGGAGAGACTAAGTAATTATATTTATTTTAAATATATATATATATATATATATATATATATATATATATATATATATATATATATATATATATATATATATATATATATATATATATATATATATATATATATAGAGAGAGAGAGGGAGAGAGGAGTTAGTTAGATATATTATTACTCATATATATATATATATATATATATATATATATATATATATATATATATATATATTTTATATATATATATATATATATATATATATATATATATATATATATATATATATATATATATATATATATATATATATATATATATATATATATATATTGATGATAAAGTCCCTTGAGGTAATATTTTTCAAAAATGGAAGTAAAAATATTTATTAATACATAACAACTTAATTAAAATCACAGAATAAAAGAGGATGCCGAGCTTTCGTGATCCATACTCGATTCACATTTTCAAGGACTGAAGGGCAGAGAATTGGTGTTGATCTGAATTTAGCTACTCCATTCCATCTTCATTTCTGGCAACTTGGTAGTTTTTCAAAAAATCTTTTCAACGATGACGTTCTGTTTTTTAAGTCTTATCGATCAAGTTCACAAGCGCTTTTGACTCCTTCAAATATTTGTTTGTAGTTAGGTCGATTGTAATTTCTCCCTTTTGTAGATTGAAGTTTGGGCTGTTTTTAATAAGGAACGACTCTACTAATTTTCTTCTGGCTGTGTTTTGTATATTTTTGACAATGACTGGTGAATTTATATCAATAGTGTGGTTAAAATTTTGCCTATGACGTACTAATGATGAATGTTGCTTATCGCGGTCTAGATAATATTTATGTTGATCGAACCTGATTTTAAAGTTATTAGTTTCTCCTATGTAACTTTTTTCACAGTTCTTGCATTTTATTTTGTATATTCCGAAATTTTTAACTTGATTGATATTATTAGGTTTTAGTGAATATTTAAGTATTA
>JABUQX010086501.1:77500-82500 GCA_015478945.1 Trachelipus rathkii
AGCAAAAGATTAAAGATACTTAGCAGTAGTAGGCTTGGGAGTTCGTAGCTACCCGAAGGTCACGCTGGCTCGGTGAGATACCTTTCCCCTTTTTATCGAACGGCGGCGTGTTTGATCCTCGTAATTATTTATATTTATTTGCTTATTTAGTATTATCATTATTATTATTATTATTATTATTATTATTATTATTATTATTATTATTATTATTATTATTATTATTATTATTATTATTATTATTATTATTATTATTATTATTATTATTATTATTATTACGTATATCTATCAGGGTTAGGCATATCGTATCGGGTTAAAATTTGGAGGCGGGCTAGGTGGTGACGTAACCTCGTCGTAGACGAGGTTAAGTATCCGTGGGTCCCAGTAGGGGGATACCACCCCCTAGAAATTGAAATGATCGTAGAAGGCTGAAATTTTGAGAAAGGATTCGGAGCCGGAGCCGGAGTCGGATTCCGGCCCGGATTCGGATTCGGATTCGGAGTTGACTCCGGTGTGGTGCCGAGTTAGTAAATATTTGTATAATAATAAAATATTTGTGTCTTTATCAGTGGCGACTCGTGGTAGAAATGGATGGGTGTGCGATTTCACAATATATATATATATATATATATATATTATATCTTGTATACACAAATATATATATATATATATATATATATATATATATATTATTATATATTATATTATTAATATATAATATTATATATATATATATTATTATATATATATATATCTATATTTTTTTAGAAGGTTGCCACACTCAGGCAATTATTTATTCGTAGGTAGACAATTACTAAAAAATAATCCTATTCCGAATGATTTTAAAATAAATATGAAAATAGTAATTTGGCTTCTTTATAATAATTGTAATTTTTTTAAATTTGTAGCTGAAGATCCATTCTTTGTTGGTTTTTGACTTTGCATTAGTAGTCCAAGATGGTCAAAAAAATTGGGACAAATATCTTTTCGTTGCCAGCTAAACGAGGGCTTCAGTATTCTTTGTCCCATTGTATTCGAATAAGGTTTTAATTCTTTTTAATCTAGAAAAATCTTTCAGCTTCAACAGATACCATTGGATTAGATATTAAAATTTTAAGCAACTTTAATGTTTCTTCAAAAGTCTGATCTGTTCCATTTTTCATAATGTAGTTAAAAGAATCAAGAACTCCTTTCCGAGAGAATAGAAATCTTCTCAAGAATATATATAACTTCAAGTTCAGATTGGAGTCTCAAGATGTTAAAAATGGATAAACAGTTAGTCTTTTTAAATGCAACTCATATTCAGTAAGTTTTTTAATTCGTAGATAATTGGAAGCATTTACGATCTTTTCTTCTTAGCTCACACATCATACGTTCCCTCAATTATAGTAGTCCATTATGGTGGTCATAATGTTTCTCTAAATTTAAATTAATTCTAATTGTAGTTCACTCCCAGCTTGTTTTAAGAATTACGTCTTGATTTCTTGATTGAATTTTATTAATAGAAACAATCTACGTGTTGCATTATTTGGCGAAAAACGGTGCGCCAAAATACAAAAGTAGTCAAATGTCTTCTGCAACCTCTACTCTCCTCAGTGTTCCTTCTTGTTTGCTTTCGTTTCGAATTTTTTTCAAATTAACTCTAAAATCGGGATCTCTGTTCAAAAGCCATGTTTACAGTTCTGATGTTAAAATCCATTTTGTTTTCACAGGTTTCTTTAGAAAACGTCTCCAAAAATGGATTTTTTCCCCCCCCATCTATACAGAGCATACTCTGAGGAGCCTGTAAAAAAAGGGTTGAATTAGTGATATAAATTCTAAAGACCCTCCAACTCTGGATATAATATATATATATATATATATATAATATATATATATATATATTAATATATATATATATAATATATATATATATACTTTAATAATATAATATATATTAATATAGTAATATAAATAAATTTAATAAATACATAATTATAACATATAATATAATAATAATCATAATAATAATCATATAATAATAATTTAAATAATAATAATTATATTAATCTAATCTAATAATAATAATAATAATAATAATAATAATCAATAATAATAATAAATCTAATAATAATAATCTAATAAAAATAATTATTTAAATATAAATAATTTAATAACATAAATAATTAATAATAATATATAATAATAATATATAATATACATAATAATAAATAATAATATATAATAATAACAATTTATTAATATAATACTGTACGACAATTTACAAGGCGAACACGCTAATCGCTCCAAACTAGTATATTTTAATGTATCACTGCCAGACGTATGATTTTTACAAGACTATAAGAGTAAGACTGGAGCGAAAACGATTTCGCTCGCTCTCACGCTCCTTTTATATAGAAATCAAATAACTACATACACTGATCGAGTATATTTATTCGATTCCTATTATTTGATGAGCCTATATATGTTATCGAACCCGTTAGATCTCGAATATGATGGTTATAAGTTCGTATATGGGTGTCTGGGGACCCCCCGAGAATATTCGTTTTCGTCCCATATTGGTATCAATATATGTTTATAAGGCCGTAGAACTCGAATATGATGGTTGTAAGCTCGTAAAGGGTGTCATTTATTTATTTGTTGCTTTAAAATCAGTAAGCTATTACTCTTTACCATGATATTTTATTCAAAGAACTTATTTTTATGTTATGTTTGTTAAAACTTTGTTATTTTATGTTATGTTTCGGATAAACTTTTGATTATGTTGCATTATTCGTTGGGGTTATGCTAGTTTAGGTAAGGTTTATGATGATTTTTGTAAATATTACTATGTCACTGTAAAACTTTGTTACGTTAGCATATATTCGTTGGTCTGTATGAATAATTAAAAAAAAAATTACAGGGGGTTTTTTGAAATAAATTTTTGTTAATATTACCATGTTAATGTAATAACATTGATATGTTAGAGATATGCTTGAAAAAGGTATGAAAAGTTACGTTTTGTACGCTGTGTTAGTTACTTTACTGTTGTTAAATATGGAACTTTGTTAATGTTAGAGTTTATTCGTGCATAAGGAGTGTTAGGTTTGTCGTTGTACATTATATCTTAGTTCAGGTGATGCAATGTAAGCATTATTAATGTGAAAACTTTGTTACGTTAGATATATTCGTTATTCAGTATGATAATTAGACAAGTTATAATAAATTTTTTGTTAAATATTACCATGTTAATGTAAAATTAACATTGATATGTTTAGAGATTGCTTGACAAAGATGGGAATGGTTACGTTTTTTTGCCTGCATGTTAGTTACTTTAACTGTTTTGATAAGTGTGGAAATTTTGTTATGTTAACAGTTATTGTGGCTTAACGGCTGTGTTAGGTTTGCGTTGGACATTATATTTCGTTCAGGTGATGCTATGTTAGCTTTATTAATGTGAAAACTTTGTTACGTTAGCATATATTCGCTGGTCAGTGTATAAAGAACTTGATTTTATGATATGTTTATACGAAATGATACTCGAATGTGACTTGAATCAATAGATCATAGATCAATAGAATACATGGGAAGGCGGACAGAGGGGGGAGGAGTGTGGGGTGAGATGGTTTGATTTCTGGATTTCTGCTTTGGGGTATGAAAAATTACAAATTTTTTTTTGTTATAAACATGAAAAAGAATAAAAGTTTAGTAAAAACAAAATGTTTTAAACAAATAAAAAAAATAAATAAAGTTTTGTTATGTTATACAAAATATGACTTAAATCAAAAGATCAATAGATCATAGATGGGGTGGAGAAGGTGGGGTTGGTGGTTTGATTTACTGATTTACTGCTTTAGGGTATGTAAAAGTACAAGGTTTTTACGTTATAAACATAAAAAGAATAAAGTTTTGTTATGTTATACAAAATATGACTTGAATCATAGATCAATAGATCAGATGGGCATGAGGGTGCTGGGAAGGGTGGTTTGATTTACTGACTTACTGATTTACTGCTTTAGGGTATGTAAAACATAACAATTTTAGTAAAAAATATGACTTGAATCAATAGATCAATAGATCAATATATCAATAGATCATGGAGAGAGAGGAGGGTAGGATGGGTGATTTGATTTACTGATTTACTGCTTTAGAGTGTGTAAAACATAAAATATTTGGTAAAAAAAATATGACGAATCAATAGATCAATATATCACTGTTGGGCAGGAAGGTGAGGGGGGGGGAGGGTGGTTTGATTTGCTGATTTACTGAATTGCTGCTTTAGGGTGTGTAAAAAGCAATTTTTAAGCTTATAAACATGAAAGCATAAAATTTTAGTAAAATGAATATTTTTAAACAAATAAATTAAAATAAATAAAAATAATAAAATTTAAAAATATATTTAAAAAAATTTAAATTGAAAACAAAAATTAAACACAAAGAATAAATGTAAAATGAAACTTATAATATAAAAATAGCAAACAATATACTTTAGTTGACGTTTATAAAAAGAAAACGTCATTTTGAAATTGGAAATGTCAGTTTGAGGCTAAACGAATGTTTACTAACGCACAGCACCGCACCGACTCCAGCACCGGTGCCGGTGCCAACTCTGTCCCCTTCTCAGTTTCCATCCTCCATCCTTCCTCCTTCTTCCTTCTTCTTTCCTCCGTCTTCTTCTGTTTGGCGTTCTGTTCATTTTCTTCTGGGGACTCCCTCCGGGGGGTTCCCTGACATCCTTTACGAACTTACAACCATCATATTCGAGTTCTACGACCTTATAAACATATATTTTGATACCAGTATGGGACTAAACGAATATTCGGGGGGGGGGTCCCCAGACACCCATTACGAACTTATAACCATCATATTCGAATCTAATGGTCGATTAACAATATACAAGACAAATATTTTATTATTATACAAATATTTACTAGCTCGGCAGGGCACTGGAGCCAACTCCGAATCCGAATCCGGGCCTGAATCTTACTCCGGCTCCGGCTCCGAATCCTTTCTCTAAATTTCAG
>JABUQX010086501.1:87500-129858 GCA_015478945.1 Trachelipus rathkii
TATTCTATTTAAAGCAAGGTGTAGTTGTTTGAACTTTTTTTTTCTTCATACAAATATAGCAAACGATAATCAATCCCTTACCTCATAAGTATTTTTATAGATGCCAGTGATCGTAACTTATGCCAGGCGACACTTCATCAGCAAGCTCTCGAGACGCCGTTACCGCATGAAAACTGAACAATTATGATTTTCCTCACTTTCCTGATGTTAAGTCGACTTTTTCTTCTTCAAATAAACCTTCACGCTTCTATTGCAAACTATTAGATATGATGATATCATTTACATCACGACTATAAGAAACGGTAATGCAAGTATTTGAATTTTTTTTTCTTCATACAAATATAGTCCAACTTATTCATCGTTATTTTTGTCAACGCAATAAAACGGAAAAATAAGCAAACAATTATCCCTGCTTCAAACTTCATCCCCATCTACTCTTATTGCAAATACATAAAAAAAAAGCCAACTGAACTCGCGTATAGTTTCGTGACCTCATCGTTATTTCTTACTCACGCAACCTTGAATAAGTATAGACCCTTTCTTCATAATAGTACTTTTTATTCCATTGATCTAAATTGAATATTACTATGGTTTTGAGTCAACGCATGTGAAATGAAAAAAATCGACTGCTAACTTCAACCTAATGCAGATATTAGTAGCTTTCAAAAGTATATGTCCTAATGGAGACGTGATGAGTCATTTTTATATCACGGAACTAAAGAACGTATGCAATTATAACATTGTTCATGGCCAGTATCTAACATTGGGATTACATATGTTTTTGAGTCAACGTCATGAAAATTAAAAAATCTGACTGCTAACCACACCTATTTAAGTTGCTAGTACTTCAAGAAGTATAAGTCCCAAATAAACGCTAATAGGCCATTTTATATCACGACATAAGAGAACGATGCAATTTCAAGATTTTGACGCCAGTGATCGAATGGGAGAATACGATTGTCTTTCTTGGGCCAACGCATGAAAATATTGAAAAAGCATCTACGCCTATACTTCACACTAATTCAATATTGCTGGTACTTCAAAAAGTATATGTCCCAATGAGACCCTAAGTTATTTTATATCACAGACTATAAGAAACGTATGCAATAAAACATTTTGATGCCAGTGATCGAAATGGAGGAGTAACTGTTTTTTGAGTCAACGCATGAAAATTGAAAAATCTACTGCTAACTTTACACCTAATTCAAGTTGCTAGTACTTCAAAAGTATATGTCCCAATGAGACGCTGATGAGTCATTTTATATTAAAGACTATTAGAAACGTATGCAATATAAGATCTTTGATTCAGTGTCGAAATGGAGAAATACATGTTTTTGAAGTCAACGCATAAGAATTGAAAATTCTACTGCTAACTTCACACCTAATTCAAATTGCTAGTACTTCAAAAGTATATGTCCCAATGAGACGCTGATTAGTCATTTTATATCACGGACTTATATTATATAACGTATGCTATATAACATTTTGATGCCAGTGATCGAAATGGAGAAACTATGTTTTTTGAGTCAACGCATGGAAATTGAAAAATCTACTTGCTAACTCACACTTATTTAATTTGCTAGTACTTCAAAAGTATATGTCCCAATGAGACGCTGATGATCATTATTATATCACGACTATAAGACAAGTATGCAATATAACAGTTGATGCCAGTGATGAAATGATTTCTACAAGTTTTTGAACTTCAACTGACTTAGTAGAATATGAAGAGCAAATTGCTACTCAAACCTAATCAAATATGATAGTACTTCAAAAGTATATGTCCCAGTGAGACGCTGATGAGTCATTTTATATCACAGACTATAAGAAACGTATGCGATATAACATTTTGATGCAGTGATCGAAATGGAGGAGTAACTATGGTTGTTTGAGTCAACGCATGAAAATTAAAAAATCTACTGCTAACTTCACACCTAGTTCAAAATTGCTAATACTTCAAATATACTGTCCCCAATGAGACGCTGATGCAGTTCACTTTTATTATCACGGACTATAAGAAACGTAAATGCAATATAACATTTGACTCCAGTGTCGAAATGAGGGATTACTATGTTTTTTGAGCTTCAACGCATGGAAAATTGATAAACATAACTTGATACTTCACCACCTGTTTAAGGGGCCTCCAGCCTCACCTTCAAAAGTATACTGTCCCAACTGAGACTTGATTGCAGTCAATTTTAATAGTCACGCGTACCATGATGCGTCGTGCTAGATAAACAATTTTGATGTCAGTGATCGAAGAGACTCCTTACTTTGTTTTTTGATCAACAACGTCGATAGAAAACTGTTTTAAAATGCTACTGTAACCTGTCACACCTAGTTAAGTTCGCTGAGGTACTTTTCAAAAGTAGAGGTCCCAATAGACGCGGTTATTGAATAGCCATGTACTGAGACGTGTGAAAATGGCTTATTAGTCACTCTTATGGCCCCGCCCCTATAGACATCTTCTTCTGGAGGGCGTCTGTGTCTCAGAAATGGAGAGTAACTTATGTGTTCATCTCCTCACTTGATGATTTCTAACGCATGAAAATTTAAAAATCTTACTGCTAACTTCACATCCTCTATTCTTCATTCATATTGCTTGATATAGCTCTCCACATTGATATGGATGTCCCATGAACCGGACTCAATGAGTCATTTATATTCACGGACTCATAAGAAAGACGATGCAATATAAACATTTGATGCCAGTTGATCGAAATGGAGGCAGTAACTAGTTTTTGAGTCAACGCTCATGAAAATTGTAAAAATATCTACTGCAACTTCACACCTAATTCAAACTAATACTTCAAAAGTATATGTCCTAATGAGACGCTGATGTCATTTTATATCACTGACTAAAAGAATCTATGCAATATACATTGTGATGCCCCAGTGATCGGAAAGATGGACGCATTGGTTACTTAACTATTTGTATTCACCAGCGAATGAAACAATTAAAATCATACGTGCTACACTTTACCACCTATTTAAGTTGCTAGTACTTCAAAAGTTTAAGTCCAAATGAGACGCCATTCAAACCACATATTATGTAAAATACATCGGATACAATTAACGTAGTAGGCGAAACCCTTTTCTTTCATCCTTATCATTAAGAAGAAACCAAATCACACCCTGCTATGCACACTTATCCTTCTTCTGATTTATTAAACACCACTACTTGGTCCATTCCAGGAGTTCCAGTTCCTTCTCCACTGAAAAGAATGAGTTATAGGACAGTGTAGAAGTAGATGACACTGACACCAGTCTACTAACATAATTCGTCACACACAATTCGCCAATAGACCACTCACCTTTCTTACGTCTTTAAAATTAATGACTCTAGATCTAGACTTATTCATTTGTCTTTCTAAAGAAACGCACAACTTCTTGGCATGCTTAGTGAGAATAACTCCTCTCTCAAGAAACTACATACTTTGGTTCAGCAAATTAGAGACCGACAGCAGTTTCGAAAGTTCTTGCAGTGCTTCCACCTATTGTGCGATTCGCAATAATGTAAAAGGTCTTAACTTGACAGCACTTGGCGTCACGATTTACCAACCAACGTGAATGGCAGCTTCATTGATTCTTCTAGCAGAACTCTGAGGCATTACTGCTTTAAAGTCGCAACTATAAATCGTATACCGTACCTCCCTTATTCCATTCACGTTCAGCTTAACAGGGAAACTACAAAAGTAGATAGTATTGATCAATACAAACAAACTCTACTCCTAACCCACAATGTTAAATGTGGTATCATCAACGGTGAGACTATAGTCCCATGTTCATCTTGCTCATTATAAATCTTCATTTTAAAAAAAAACATTACCAATAAAAAAAATATTATGTTACTTCAGACAACCTATGAACATGTCAATCAATATGCCCAAGCATAAAGACAGTTTCAACGTTTAAGTTATCACTTACCATAGAAGGTATTAAAAATTTACCTTCTTCCAGGGTTGCTTGCCTTTCTTTTGGAACTGCAAGTAGCTTATACAAAATCATCCTCCATCATTGGTTATGGAGAGCCGTGCGCATCAGTCTTCACTCATAAGCAAAAAAACTGGCCAGCTCGACGAGACATGCTCCAACATTGGCAGCCTACAACTGGAATAGCGAACCTACTAAGTCCTCAAAATGCTTCTTAGCGCCTTCCTCTTCACTATAAACGCCTTGCGCTTGATGAAGAACTCTTGTCATAAGCACCTACTAATAATGCCAAGCTTTATTAAGCTACTCTACTGCATAAACATTCCCACACATTCAGTGAGCAAGAGCCTCCAGGCAGGCATAATTTGACGTGTCCCCAAAATTAGAACTTGTTAAAGGACAAGCATTTTCACACCAATATGGAAGCCAGTGGGAACAAGATGCATGGCGATCGATTAGTAAAGTAATTGACCGTTTTCTGGGAAATAAAAGAGCTCAGAATATATCTCACATGTAAATAAGCTTATGAAAAGCTTCGAAAAACTGGGAGCTCGCATGTCGATAAAAATGCATTTTCTCCCATTTTTCAAACATTTTCTTTGGGGGGGATATTTTTGTTTTTTTTTGGTTTTCCCCCCCGCGGGCAAAAACTGAGATTACAGCCGACAACAAGGTGAAAGATTTCCACCAAGACATAAGTAATGATGGGAAACAATATATCACGACGCTGGGATATCAACATGTTTAGAGCGACTATAGCTGGTTTTAAAACGCGACGAAACCAACATCGCTTCACAAACGGAAATCATCAAGGATTTCGTTTCTTGGAAAATAGTTTCTTGCACTTCTTGGGTAGGCATTAGAAAATTAAGTCATTTAAAATATAATAAAGAAAAGTCGAATTGATCGGATATTTATCTTCTTTCCCATTAGTTTACAAGTAATTGTTAATTTATTAACATAAACTTGATATAAATAAACGAATTTTTGCTAAAATACCAAATCTAAAAGAAGTAGTGCGCGTATCTCAGAAACCAGACCATTATTGCATTGAGCAAAATGAAGTCATATTCCATATCTTTGAATACTATCAAGTTCTTGAAATAGGTGTAAAAGTTAGCAGTAATTTTTTCAATTTCACTGCGTTGACATCAAAGAACATAGTTAATTCTCCTCCACATCGATCACTCATCAAAGTTATATTGCATACCGTTTCTCTAAGCCGTCATATAAAAATACATTCAGCGTCTCATACTGCGACGTATACTTTGACATACGCTGCAACGTAACATAGGTGTGAACGTTAAAGCCAGTAGATTGTGCAATTTCATGCCGTTGACCGCAAAATATACTAATTCCTCAAGTCGATCACTGGCCATCAATAATTTCATATTGCATTACGTTCTTATAGTCCGTGATATAAAAAGGACTCATCAGCTGTATTATTGGGACAATCTTTTTAAATACAGCAAATCTTTAAATAGCGTGTGAATGTACGCAGTAGATTTTCAATTTTCCATGCGTTGACTAACAATAAAACATAGTAAACGCCTCCAGTAGATTTCCGTTAAGAGGTTCAAAAATTGGAAATCTCGAGATAATCTGTCATCATATCTTAAATTTACTTAACTGTAATTAATAAAATGCCTTGTCTGAATCTGAAAATCCAGTTTTTGGTATAGCGATAGATTTTTCTATTTCTGGAACGAATACTTAGATTTCTGAACGAGTTCAAAATTCATAAGCTCAGAATGACTATTGCTTATCGCGATATCTTAAATTTTACTAATTTAATTAAGTAAAACTGCCGTTCGGTCTGATACATAAATAGATGTTTTATTGGCGAAATGAAATTTTTTTTTGGAACAAAAATAACTTAAGATATCCGAAAGAGTTCAAAATTGGAAAGTTCTCCGGAGCAATTATTTCTATGATTATCTTAATTGTACTAATTATTAATAAATTCCTGTTGGTCCTGACAGTCTGAAACGAAGTCCAGTGGACAGTAATATAGCGATTAGATTTTTCATCTGAACGAAAATACGAGAATCTTCCGTAAGAGTTCAAATTTGATAATCTCCAGAAATAATTGTAATATATCTTAAATTGTTACTAATTTATTAATACATGCACGTTGTCTGACATCTGAAAGTAGAGTCCCAGGTTGGAGTAATGATAAGATTTTTTAATTCTGGAACGAAAATACTTAGATTTTCGTAGTAAGAGTTCAAAATTTGGAAATTCCGAGAATATTGTATTATGTTGGATATATTTTCAAAAAAAAATTTTGTTTTCAACTTTAAATTTTATCTTTGATGCAAATATTGGTAACTATGCTTTTAAAGGATAACTTGAATAAAGTCAAATTTTGTAATTCATCTTCTTTATACGAAAATACTATATTCCGTAAGAGTTCAAAATCTGTAAATCTCACCCGAGCGAAATTATTGTTCATCGACATGTATATCTACACATTTTTACTAATTATTAACTAAAATTGCCGTATGTCCTGAACGTACTAGAAGATCCGCACACCTTGGAAACACCAGTAATAGTAGCCGCATAGGTCACTCTTAACAAAACAACCCACACCCAAATCCTCTATCATCTCCCAAATTATAAACCGCACAGCACAGTCACTACTCCCACACACCCCATCTCTACGAGGAACATCCTCACAGTAACACATCCCCCCTACCCTACACCTAAACCCATCACACCCCCTAAATCGCAATAGTCCCGCAGAGAACAGAAAAAAAAATTGCACAAAACATCGCCATCTCCTGCAAGTCGCTTAGACAGGCGAAATCACACGAACCTTGCTGTCAGGCGAAACTCGCCCACAGACAAACCTGTAATCCTTTATAGCAGACAAGCATACCAACAGAAACCCTGCGCAAAACTCCTCGAACGCCACGAACACAGCAAAACGCACATCGTAACACTCTTCATAAGCACGCAAAAAAAACACCTGTCCATACTGAACACTCACAGCACCAACCCCATGCTCCGCCTAGCCATCACCAATGCACAGACAACCAACGGACCCCACACATCAAAATCTTGGCCAGCCCGAAAACCCACCGAGCGAGAAATGACAATCATATTAAACACCAATAAACTAACTTCGAATCACAATATGTCATTTACAGCTGTGACATGGCCCCTAACCACTAGATTAATCCAGTTAAAGCGATATATCTAAGTCTCTGAAACAAGGCACACACATTTTAAACCATATACGAAATCTCGAATCGGTACATATGAACCCCACACCACCCAAACGGCATTCGATCTGACACGTATCACGTTGAACCAACGTTACCGACATGTCAGTCAAATCAGATCGCGATCGAACTAATTGCAACATACAGCTTCCCAATCTCTCCACCCAAAACTCTACGACAAACACGATCATTTATTAATACAAGCTGTCCCGATACACTCTCAACAGGAACAGACCATATTCCACCAGTCGACTTATCATAATAAGGCTTCACGCTCAAAACTTTCACACTCACAAGCGATAACAGACTAAAGCACTCAATAACAGGACGCATCAGCGTTAAAGTGAGAGTTATTTCCAACCATCTCTAGCCCGCAAAACAAACAACACACACCAAACGCTTTACGAGCCTCCTCAACCCACTCTCAGAAAAAAGAACATAGCGAAAAAGCGACAGCGACACTCAACACCCTACTATACAAAGACATCAGACAGTCCGCAATACCCAATCGTCCACACACCACCCATACTCGTGCGAAAAACACACCACCACCATGGCTAACCAGCAATCCCATACTTCATAAGATGCGATCACAGCTACGAGAGTCCCACCAAACAACACCCCACAGCTCCCGATATGATAAGTTCCTCAGAGCACCTTGCCGCGTGCCAAAAACCACACCCCACCGAAACAACCACCGGCACCCCCACACACACAACCCCCCCAACCCCCCACAAACCAAACACACAAACCAACCCCACCAAACACCACAACCTTACCACACACCCACTCCACAACAAATCCCGCAGCCATCCAAAGGCAATCAAACCCCCACAAACCACCCAAACCCACCACAATCGCCTACCGCACCCATCTAAGTCACCACTCACCAGCACTGCCTCAGATCATAAACCCCAAACAACCACCCACCCACAACATATACTAAACAAAACATCACTTAGAAGTGCAAAACTCGAAAAGTTCGAGGTGTGTGACAATACCATGTAGTGTTCAAATCCTTTCATATTTAACTTACTTAACAATGCCTTTAGCATGAAGTTTGTCAGGTCTTAAATTTTGGAGTAATTGCGGATCACAGCAGTATTTTTTTTTCTGAGTACGAAAATACTTAGAAGTGCAAAACTCGAAATTCTAGAAGTGGTGCAAATTCTGTTATGGGTTGTTGAAACTCCTTCAAATTTAAGTATAAAAATGCCTTAGCCATGAAGTTGTCACGAACTCTAAACTTTTGGATAATTGGCAGCAGATAGATATTTTTTTCTGTACGAAATAATACTTAGAAGTGCAAATACTCGAAAAATTCGCAGGATGTGTGGAAATCACTGTTTATGGCTTGCTTTGAAATTCTTATAATATAAGATTATAAAATGCCGTTTACATGAAGTCTTGCTTGGAAACTCAAATTTTGTACATTTGGTAGCAGTAGATGTTTTTGGGGTAACGAAAATACTTAGAAGTGCAAAACTCGAAATAATTTCCGAGGTGTGTGAATACTTTATGGTTGTCTGAATCCTTTCTCATAATTAAGTTATAAAACTGCCGTAGCATGAAGTTTTTCAGAACTTAAATTTGGATAATGTATAACGTATCAACAACACGAATTCTTTAATACTGCAAAATAACTTACGGAAGATAGACAAACACCTCGAAAATTCCCTCGCGCTCTCGTGGGAATCAAAGACTGTTCATGGCTTAGAATTAGAAATCGCTTAACACACTCTCTCAACTAAGAACAACATGCCGTTAGCATTTTAAGTCTATGTCAGAACCTTAAATTGTAGGTAATGGTAGCAGAGATTTTTTTTCTGTACAAAATACTATAGAAGTCGGCAAAACTCGAACAATTTAGAGTGTGATGCGCAACCTCTCCCTCCCCCACTTCGGTTTGCCAGCACCAAACAATCCTCTCATAACTATAACCCATCTCAAAATCAAAGACAGCGAATGGAAGTTGTCAGAAACCATCAACTACAAAAATATAGCAAACCAGAACCGCCCCCAGCTACATTAAATAAGCACGCTAGATTTCTAGCTTCTGCGTACGAAAATAAACTCCCTACAAGTGCAAAACTCACGAAAACTTTCGAGGTGAACTCGTGCGACCAAAACCATCCAACCTCCAATTTATGGATTGCTTTCAGAAAATCTTTATAATATAAGTTATAAAATGCCGTTGCATGCAAGCTATCTCACACTCAAAATTAACCACCTCCACCTCCACCCACTAAAAATTCGAAGTCAGCAGAAAAATCTTTAATACATCTCGATACGACACAAAATTACACTTATAAGTAGCCCACCACAAAAAACCACAAAAACACATTGCGCACTCGCTTAGTGAAACTCATTGTCTAGAGTTGTTCAAGAAAAAACCTATATCCTAATAAGTCCTACACAATGCACACGATTACATCGAACTGCCATTTTCAGAAACATTAAAATTAGCACACCCCCACTACATATCTAAATACGGACAGTTAGATTTTCTTTCTCCTGTCACAACATAAGTCATCTACACGCAAGTGAACACAAAAACTTCGAAAAATTACTTCAAGAACCAAAGTTAAAGCACATAAACACTATAAACTATCTTCAATCTCAAAAAAATCCATCAACAACAACCATTAAATATAAATACCAAAAATGCCAAGTTCAGACAGAAGTTACATCAATATCAGAACTTCAAAAATTATATGGCAGCCTCCACCACCAAGTACAAATATAAAAAACACTTGTAGCCATAAAGTAGAATTTTTTTCCAACTCTCTGACGAATAAATACTTAGAAGATGCAAAAACTCACGAAAATTTACAGTGGTGGAAAATATCAACTCGTGATAGGTTGTTGAAATCCGTACAACAATAATTTAAAATTGCCAGTGGAGCATAAGTTTCGTCAGAACTTAAATTGGAGTATTGGTAGCGGTAGATTCTTTATCTGGTACCGAAAAGAATACTAATAGACACTAGCAACCAACTCGCAAAGTTTCGAGGGTGATAATACATGTTATGTGTAAATCCTTATAATTAACTTAATAAAAATGCCGTTAGCATGAAGTTTGTCAGAACCAAATTTTGATAATTGTAAGCAGTAGATTTCTTTCAATCGTCAAAACCGAAAGATATATACAACACCATAATAAATAAAAGAGCAAACCTCCCAGACAAAACATATCACGAAACGAAAACAAGGAAATAACTAGTTATATGGTGTTAAAATCACTTCCACATTAAGTTATATGTCCGTCTAGCATCAAGTTAACACGTCAGAACACTATAAACCATATGCACCAAAGTTAACTCACAACCCCCCCACACCCACAACCACACAAAAACACCACAAACAACCAGACCACAACCACACCAAATACCGTCCCGCAATAGCACTCTAGAATTAATAATTTTAATTGGGTCACGAAAATCACTTAAGAAGTAGCAATACTCGAAAAATCGAAAGTGTGTGGAGAATATGTTATGGTTGGTTGAAATCCCTTCATATTTAACATAAAATCCGTTAGCATGAAGTTGGTCAGAACTTAAAATTTGGGATAATTGTAGCAGAGAGCATTATATTTAATTTACTTTTTATAAGGTGCAAACTCGAAATTTCAAGTTCTGTGAAATACTGTTATGGTTGTTGAAATCCTTTATAATTAAGTTAATTAAAATGTAGATAGCATGAAGTATGTTGGAACTCAAATTTTGGAGTAATTGGTAGCAGTAGATTTTTTTTGGTACGAAAATACTTTGAAGTGCAGAACTCGAAAATTTCGATGTGTGTGAAATTATTTATGGTTGTGAAATCCTTCATAATTAAGTTATAAAATGTTCGTCTAGCATTAAGTGTTTTAAGAACTTAATTTGAGTTAATTGGTACAGATAGATTTTTTCTGTACGACAAATAGCTTAAAGTCTGCAAAAACTCGGAAAGATGTAGGTGTGTGAACACGAAATACTGTTATGGTTGCCCTATATCAATCCATCCATAATTTAAGGTAAAATAAAAAATAGACCAAATTACGCAAGAAGGACTTTGTCTACAAACATAAATACCAAATAAATTTGGCAGGTAATTAAAACCCAGGTAGCAGTGATTTTTCTGTACGAAAATACCTTAGCAGTGCAAACTCGAAAATTTCGAGCGTTGTGTGGAAACTGTATGGTTGTGAAATCCGTCATAATTTAAGTTATAAAATTGCCTTAGCATGAAGTTTGTCTAGACACTAAACTTTTGGAGTTATATGGTAGCAGTAATATTTCATTTTCTTGTACGGAAAATACTTAGAAGTGCAAAAACTTCGAAAAATCAGGTGGTGGAAATAGTTATGTGTTGATATCCTTTATATTTAACTTAATAAATGCCGTTAGCATAAGTTTGTCAGAACCTAAATTAGGATAAATTGGTAGCAGTAGATTTTCTTTCTGTACGAAAATACTAAGGCAAAACTCAAAATTCAGGGGTGAAATATGTTAGTTGTAAAAGCCTTCATATTTTACGTAAATAAACATGCAGTTAGCATTGATTGTCAGAACTTAAATTTGGAAGAATTGGTACAGTAGATTTTTTTCTGTACGGAAAATACTTAGAATGCATGAAAACTCGAAAAATTCGACAGAGTGTTGTGGACAATACTGTATGGTTGTTGAACATCCTTCAGATTTAACCTTAAAAATTGCACGTGCTAAGTTGTTCAGAACTTAAAATTTGGAGTAATTGTAGCCGAGTAATTTTTTTCTGGTACGAAAATACTTAAAGGTGCAAAACTCGAAAATTTCGAGGTGTGTGGAATTACGACAAAATTAACACTGTATATAATTAAAGTTATAAAATACGTTAGCATGAAGTTTGTTGGAACTCAAATTTTGGAGTAAAACAGTAGAAGTTTTTTTGGTACAAAATACTTAGAAGTGCAAAAACTCGAAAATTTCGAAGATTAAATGGAATTTCTTTTACCAATGCTCAAAGCCTTTGGAATAAAGTGAGTTAATGGGATACAGTACATAGTAGAGGAAAACTTGGATATTATTTGTTAAAGAAATGTATGTAAATAAGATTCTCTTTTTCTTTGAGCTTCATTACAGGAAATTGAAATGAAGTGTTACTCATTTTATTTGTGGGCAAGTATCAGTGTATTGGTAGGAAAAGTGGAGGTACCTATTGCACTTTTTATTAGAAACACTTCAATCTATTCTGACCAGATTAGAATTTGGAACTGTTCCAAAGGATGAATTTCTGTAGATTAATACTGTTATGGATGTTAAACCATATTGAATAGGAGCTTTTCACAAATCTCCTTCTCAGGATCAAGAACTGAATGTCATAATGATGAGATAATGGTAGCATGCAGTGTCAAGGAAATAGGTATAATCATAGCAAGTGATTTCAATTTTTCTGATATTGATTGAGGTACTTTTGATGGTATGGATCAAACAAGTTATTATTGAGTATACAGTTGAATTTTACAACCTATAGTTTTGGGAGTGAATTGTAGCAGTAGATTTTTTTCTGGTACGAAAAATACTTAGAAGTGCAAAACTCGAAAATTTCGAGGTGTGTGGAAATACTGTTATGGTTGTTGAAATCCTTCATATTTAACTTATAAAATGCCGTTAGCATGAAGTTTGTCAGAACTTAAATTTTGGAGTAATTGGTAGCAGTAGATTTTTTTTCTGGTACGAAAATACTTAAAAGTGCAAAACTCGAAAATTTCAGCGTTGTGGAAATACTGTTATGGTTGTTAAAATCCTTCAATAATTTAACTTATAAAATCCTTAGCGATTGAAGTTGGTTCAGAACTTAAATTTTGGAGTAATTGGTAGCAGTAGATTTTTTTTCTGGTACGAAAATACTTAGAAGTGCAAAACTCGAAAATTTCGAGGTGTGTGGAAATTCTGTTATGGTTGTTGAAATCCTTCATAATTCATTAAAAATGCCGTTATGCATGAAGTTTGTCAGAACTTAAATTTTGGAGTAATTGGTATCAGTAGATTTTTTTTTTCTGGTACGTAAAATACTTTTGTTATGGTTGTTGTTATGTTTTGTTTTGTTGTTATGTTATGTTACAACAATAAATTTTTTGCAACATATGTTGCAATAAATTTATTTATTTATCATTTATTTATTTAATTTATTTATTTATTCATTTATTTATTTATAATATTTATTTATTTTCTTCTTGCATTTATTAGGAATTTTTTTTCATTATTTATTATGTATAATTTATGTTAAAGTTACTCATTTTATTTAAGATTATTTATTTTATTTAAGGTTAATTAATTTTGATTTATTTATTTATTTATTTATTTATTTATTTATTTATTTTATTTATTTATTTATTTATTTAATTATTTATTTATTTATTTATTTATTCTTATTTATTTATTTAATTTATTTATTTATTTATTTATTTATTTATTTATTTATTTATTTATTTATTTATTTATTTATTTATTTATTTATTTATTTATTTATTTATTTATTATTATTATTTTACTTATTTAATTAAAGAATTTAAATATATTAATTAATTGTATATTTCAATTTATTTATTTATTTATTATAATTTTATTGGGATTAATTTACTTATTATTTATTTACTTTATTTAATTTAAATTTTATTTAATTTTTATTAATTTATTATTTAATTATTATTTTTATTATTATTTTATTCATTTATTATTTATATTTATTTATATATTTATTTATTTATTATATTTATTTTTTTATTTATTATTATTATTTATTTATTTATAAAATTTATTATATGATTCAATTAATATTTTAAAGAAAATAATTCAAATTCAAATTATCTATTCTAATTTTTATTCAAATCTGTTTACTACTTTATTTATTTATTTATTTATTTATTTGATAGACTTTTATTTATTTGATTATTTAAATATTTGATTATATGATTTATTATAGACTTCATCATTTATTTAATTATATATTCAATTATTTATTGATGAATATTTTTAATATTTATTATTTTTTATTATTTAAAATATATTTATTATTTATTTATTTATATTTATATAATTTATTTATATAATTTATTTATTTATATTTATCTATTTATTTATTTATTTATAATTTAATTTATTTAATTTATTAAATTATTATTTATTATTGTTTATATATTCATTTATTATTTATTCATTTATCATATTTTCATACATTATTTGATTTTAATATTCTAATTAACATTTATTATTTAAGATTTATTTATTATTTATTTATTTATATATTTATTATTTTCCCAATTTGACTTTATTTTTTATTATTTAATTATTTATTTATAAAATTTTATTATTATTTATTTATTTATTTAAATTTTTTTTAATTAATTTAGATTATTTTATTTTTATATTAAGATTTAATTTATTTATTATAATTCATTATTATTTAATTAGTTATTTAATTGTTTAACTGTTTTAGTTTTCCTTTATTTGTAAATTTTTATTAATTTATTTATTTAATTTTATTATGATTAGTTTATTATTAATTATTTTTTAACATTATAGCTAATCTATGAGTGACTGTAAACTTAATATTTATAATGTTTTAATTTATTTATTTTCATTATTTATTTCCAATCCTTTCCTTTATCTACTCTTGTCCTTATATTTTATTAAATGCATGGCCTTTTGACCTTCAACCTATAACTTGGCTGATTTTGTGGCGCAAAAAAAAAAATCTACTGCTAAAATAAACTGCTAACTTCACGCGTATTTACTTCTCTTGCCATACCAACAAAAGGTTTCCTTCCTTCCTTCAAATAATTAATAATAATAATAATAATAATAATAATAATAATAATGAAAATTTAAATACCTGAGTTTCTTCCGATGATAAACCTTGTTCAAGGCTTTGACCATTGTTTCTAAATTTCGTGAACTTTCTAAGAGCTTCATTTTTAATTCAAGACTCAATTTTATATCCATTATTGGTCTAAAATATAATGTTCTGTAAAAAATATCAAAATACACAAAAATGTTTTTTCTTGTGTTTGTAAAATGACGACACTCAATTTTTGTAACCTAATGTAAAGAATTACACAACTCAAAACTTTCTAATGCTGAAGACCAAGCATATAAAAATATATACAAAATTAGGCTGAGTCAGAGCAAACTCTATGGCCTACTAAGACCTTTCACAAGCTTACTGAACCTTTTTATAGCTAACTTATAACTTTACGCCTATCTTCTATAACAGGTTGTATGTAAGTGAACTTTCCTCTTTAATAGCAAAGACTTTATGAGGAAATAACAACAAATATCCTTCAATTAATACAGTAAATATTTTGATACCCAAATGAATCATGGAACAAATATTTCAATGTAGTATGAAAACATATAACTTTGCGGGCATTGTCTTTAAACGTATTCTTAATTCGGCACTCGAATCATATGAAATTGTATTAAAAACTAATATACTTAATGTAACAAAATGTATCAAAAAATTATTTGAAGTTTTTTTTAACAGATTTGCCAACATTTTTACATTTCAAGTTCATATTTTCAATAAAAATATAGGAAAAAATAACGCTATGAAAACCAAAACAATTAAGCTTCGATTCGTTTGGGTTGGGATGAAAAAACTTTTTCGATTCGCGGCACCCTTGACTAATTCAAGTTTGCCGAAGTCACCCCATGTTAGATTCTAAAAAGAAAGTCTTCCAAATTATAAAAATTATGGTCTATCATTAATCATTAAATTGCAATAATTTTGCATGATCACAGCAAGCATTTCCAGGATTTGCCTCTGAATATATATAAGGATAATATAACTAAAATTTTCTTAAACAAAGTTGGAAAATTCAAAATCGCATTTAAAATTTTAAATGAAAAACTGAAACCAATAAGAAAATGTTCAAAACTTTCGCGTCCACCCCTGAAGGGAAGCTGCGTCACCCGAATGTGACGCGTCACACATTTGAGAAACCACTGCTGTAGGGTCTACGGTAGGGATGCCGCAGAGGCCGATATATATCAATATTGAATTTTTTTTCGATAGTATCGAAAAAATATTGATGATATTTTTTCAGCCAAGTATATCAACATCGATATTTTATCCTCAACTACGAAATTCAACGATATTTTTTTACTCTATAATTTGATAGCTTTCTTTTGTAATTAAAACATTTTAGGAAAGAGCAGTGTGACTTTCAGGCCTTTTGTAAATATGGGGGAAATTGTCTATTCAGTAGAGGAGGCAAGGATGTCAGCATGATTCATACAAGAGAAAAAGTAGAGGCCTATAGTGGATGAAACAATTCAAAATAAACTATATGAATGCGTGTTTTCACTTTCCAAAATAGATATTTATAAAACAGTAATGAAAGTATCCCAAATAATACAGGACAAACTAGTATTTGATGTATAAGTTAATCTTAATTAAATTTTAATTAATCTGAAATTAGAACATGTTTAATTTACATGAGATTTTCTATCTGCTGGCTTTCTTTTCAACTTTTGTCATATTCTTCACTGCTTTTCTTCCAAGGCGCTTATCAGGCAACCCTACCCCAGTCTTGGGAGAAAAAGGAAGAATAAATACATAGTTATTATATAATATAATAATATAATATATATATATTAAATATATAATATATTAATATATATATTACTAATATATATATATATATAATATATATATATAATATATATATATATAATATTATATATATATAATATATAAAATATATATCTTAGATATATATATATATAATAATATATAATACTATAAATTATATATATATATATATATATATATATAATAATTATTATATATATATATATATATAATATAATAAATATTATAATATATATATATATATATATAATAAAATATATTATATATATATAACAATATAGATATATATATATAGATTATATATATAATATTATTAATATATATATATATATACAAAATATAATATACATACTATATAATATTATATATATATATATATATAATATAAGATATCAACGTACAGTCTCGTGCAATCAATATATATCTAATCTATATATATATAATAATATATATATATATATATATACTAATATATATATATATATATATATTATATATATATATATAATATATATATATATATATTATATTATATATATGGCGGATTCCACGTGAATTGGGCGGCAACTTAGTTTTCCCCCAGCGACCTCCGCTACTAAGGCAGCAGACTGTCCCTAGGTGGAAGTAAGCCCCTCCGCCACTACAAGGGCACGCCATTGAAGGAATAATATATATACTATAGATATTATATAGTATATATATTTTTTTTTTTTTTATAATATATATATATAATATTATATATATATATATATATATCCCCTCCAATGGCGTGCCTTGTAGGGGCGGAGGGCTTACTCCACCTAGGACCAGCGGCTGCCCTTATAGCGAGTAGCTGGGGAAAACTAAGTTCCGCCCCAATCCACGGGTGAAAAGCATACGCCAAAGATCTGGCCGGATTGAAGTTCGATTCAAGTATGCGACTCGGATACCAGGCACTCCTGTTTCAATTTAGCCTTCCCGCAGTATGAGGCCTCTGCTGCGGTGACGTTGTAATCCTCAGTTACTATTCTTTTATGGATACGAAAAAACTTTTACAGGGGGGCACCCCTTAAGTGCGCACTCCCAAAAGGACCCTAACGGTTTTTTGGATTCCCTCCGAAACAATCAATGAAAAGGGGCACATCCCTGTCGGTGGAAGAGAATCAAATGGTCGCAACTCCCATTAGGAATTGCAGCATCTAAATCGAGGAGACAAATAATCTCACTCATACACAAAAAGCCTACACCCGCACCACCAAACACTAATAACACACATCCAGCATCCGCGCACTTACCCATTATCAGCCGACTAAACGATCAACGAGCAGATAGAAGCCACCCTACATAAAAATACAGATAAATACTCATACCGAAAACACACACACCCCGCTGAACCAAACAACGGGCACGATCCTCAGATGCCGCAAACTATCTCTGTCCTATTGCCCCCCACCTGCGGAAAAAACAAGCGCCCTAGTGACTCTACCCAGGGGGGGGGTGCAAGAAACCTAGCTCTGGAAGCAGGGTGGAGCGCAAGCGCCCACTTACCTCACAGTCTACGCTTAAATACAATCTAGAATAGCAATAGTCTCTAAAACTAATATCCACAAGAAATCTTGACAATGGAACATTAAAGCCATACAAGAAGGAATCCTGGGCAGAATGGTGGAACTAGGTTGGAAAAGGGCACCACAAACCAAAAGTGTCACGGCTCTATCTCAAACGGGGGGTGCAGTTCAACGCGACATGAGCACAGCAGAATTGTTGAAAACTCGTGTTGGAAGCTGAAACGCTTGGGAAGGGCAATCTAAGACAGAGGAGGGGAATTGAAATTCCCCCGACCGCATCAGTATGACTGATTCTCTTCCAGAAAGAGTGCAAAGGATGTGCGCCAGGGTGGGGCAGAATTTTCCGGATCGGGCCGGGCCGCGGCCGGGCCGGTGCCGCCGTCCGGGCCGAGCCGGAGTTGCGCTTAAAATTCGACAATGTACGTCGGAAGCCCGACGAGCCGCTAAAACTTAGATGAAAAAATTATAAATAAATTCAATTAATTATAATTTTAATTATAAAAAGATACATTTAGAATAATTGCAATTAAGTAAATATTTCAAAAAATTTTAAAAAAAATTGATTTTCTAGAAGAATAAGTTGATATTAAAATTACCATATGTATATAATATATATATATATATAAACAAAATATATATATATAATAGATATATATATATATTATATATATATATTATATATATATATATATATAATATATATTATATATATATAATATATATATATATATATATATATATATATATATATATATAATAATATATATATAACAGGATGGGCACCGTTAATGAAAAAGTTAACGCCCGTTAACCTAATCCGTTAACCAAAAATTTATACCGAGTTAATCAATTAAAAAGCGGTTCTCGGAAAGAATGAACGAGAAATTAACGTTAATCGATTTAACGTTAACCGTCTCAAATAAGTAGGAATACGTACATAATAATTGTTAATTATTGTGCTATAAATTATATTGCAAGATATTCAAAACGATTTTAATAAAAAATTATATAATATATAATATAAATAATATAATAATATATATATAATAATAGATATATATATATATATATAAATATAATATATATATAATATATATATATAATATATAATAATATATATATATAGAATATATAGTATATAATATATATATTTATAATAAGATAAATTAATATAATATTATATATAACTACTATATATATAAAATATATAATATATATATTATATATATATATATTATAAGTATAGATATATTATATATATATATATATATATATATATATAATAGTATATAATTAATATCATAATATATATATATGTATATATATATTAATATAATATTAAGAAATAATAATAATAATATATTTAATTAAATAATAATAATATAATATAATAATAAATAAAATAATAATAATATTTAATAATCAATAATATAATAATAATAATATAAATAGTAATAATAATAATAATAATAATCATGCAGTAATAGTATATTTACCGTATTGAAGCACATATAAAAGAATTAAGCTAATTCAGACTTAATAATTTGCTGACTAGCAGATACTTTTGCCGCTTGCCAAAAATCACTTCAAAGCTTAAATACCTAATTAATACTTTAAGTGGTATATTATTGAAAATACTAGGAGGTATACAACTGACAATTTTAAACGAAGATCCAATTTTGCTCGGGGCTGGAAATCCCTATTTCACCCCCTTAAACAGACATAACAATTCGAAATTTCAGCGATTTTGACCCATAAAACACCAAACTGTTGTAATTTTTCTGACGTCTAAAAACGTCGTTTCGAATGTTTTTCTGTCTGTAATCATTGCTTTGGTATTTTAATCTTTTCAAAACCTATGTTTTGACATTTGTCGAAACTGCTAAACTATTTTTGGAATACTCAAATGAAAGTAACAAAGATTGGACTATTATCTAAAGTGTAGGAAAGATTATGATATTTGACCCCATATTGGCATTGGTTTTTCAAAAACTACTATTTGGGTTCAAATTGAAAAATTGGCGATATTTCTTGTAAGTTTATCCCATCTCAGAATTTCAGCATTTGTATCTGGGGAATGAACACTTTACTTTAAATAATTTCTTGTATATGCAGTAGTTTGATATTTTTGAAACAAATTTTCAAAAAAAAGATTTGGGGGAATTTTTAAAAATTTTCTTGAGTATACAAAATATAAGTAAAAAGTCTTCTGTAGCCGTTAAAAATGTTAGAAAACGTATTCCAGGATGGAATGAAAAAAAATGCATGATTGCCTCAAACGCTTGATTTTGAAAAGGAAATATGACATATTTTCTACTTATCCCATCAACATCAAATTTCAGGGCGTATATAGTCGGGTGATAATTTTAAGTGAATTTAAATAATTATGTACTCAAAAAAAATTTTAAAAAATTTCCCCAAATTTTTTTTTTCTTGGAAATTTTTCCAAGGAAACAAATCCAATTCTTTTGAGTATACAACAAAAAATATCTAAGTAAAAAATCTGCATCTCCATCGACTACATATGCCCTAAAAATTCCATGCAGAATTGGAATAAACTGAAAAAAAAAATATCCAATTTTTAATTTGAAAACCAAATAATATAGGTTTTGAAAATCGTACCAAACAATAATCTGGGTACGTTATGTCGATGATATTTTCTGCACTTTTAATAATAGTCCAATCTTGTTATAAATTTCAAGTTGAATCATCCAAAAAAATTTAGGAGGAGTTCGACACAGGTCAAAAACATAGTTTGAAACAATTGGAACAATACCAAGACAATACTACAACAAACAGGAAAAAACACTCGGAAAACGAAGTTTGACGTCAGAAAGTTTACAGTTTTGTATAGAGGTCAAATCGGCTGAAAAACTTCCAGAATGTTTGTCCATTTTTAGGGGGGTGAAAATGGCCTGTCTGAAAGCAAAAAGTTAATGCAGTACTTAATACAAATAGTATATTTTTAATATAAATACCAACGCTTATTATGCCTTACCATTCCATTATTCTACACTAGTCACAAAAAGAAGCAAGTTCAAAGTAACGAACGAAAAAAAATTATTTTTCCTCATAACAAGGGGAAAAACCTTGAGGGTGAATCTTGGGACCAAGATAACCTCTCTAATATCATATCAAATAATAATAATAATAATAATAATATAAATATTAACTCAAATGAGAAAAGATGTTTGGGTTTAACTTGTCTTAGTCCCTCACTTTCCTCAACTTTGGTTACTCTTTTCTTGAAGCATCAAGAAGGAGAACCTTTTATTACAAATTTTTACAAAATGAAACCTTATTCTCCTTCCATCGGAGACGTTACTTATCAACTTGAAAGTTGGTCTTCGTCCAATGTGAAAAACCTCTACTTTAGTTTTGAATCAAATTCTCATCCTACAATTGGAGAGAATTATAACCATTATTCCCTCAATAGAGGGAAGAAAATACAAAATTGTTCTTCCCTTATCAATAGGGAGAACTTTATTATCACACGTTCTTCCTTTATACCACTTGTTCCTCGTTCCTCTCTCTCCAGTAGGAGGAACCATTTTCACTCCTCCTTCAGTAGAAGGAAATTTTTGAAATTAAAATCAAACCGCAAAATTGGGAGATTTCCCATTACCAGAATTTGTCACAAGCTTCTTCCTCAAGGAGGAGAAGTTTTTTCGTACTGAAAAAGGAACGGTCTCTCCTTTGAGTTTTGATCCCCCTCTTCTTTACCTTACTTTTAATGGGGAGAGATTGATCTTGTCACTTGGGAGTCTCGATCTTCTCTCACCCAACCACAACATTTTAGATACCTCTTCAACTGAAGAGAAACCTTCATTTTGTAAGTTTGCTGAATAAAAATAAAAAAATAATAATCAAAGAAAATTATGAGTATGTTTAATAGAAATTAGAAAATAAATGTATGGTTTGTGAAATTTGTTTATGTTTATTTGTTGTGGAAAGCACGAAAGTAGACTCTCTAACGGAGGCAATACTACGAAAGGCGAATTAAATAGAAATATATGATGGTGCAGCAATAATGAAGAAAAGTTTTAAAGGTGTTCAAGCTGTCGAAAATATCAAGCTACATTGTAAGTTCATTGCTGTTCACATTCATGTGAAGTACAATACATTAAAAATTCATTTACACAGTGAACACAACTGACAAATTTTTTACGGTAACCAAGGGATTCATAAAATTCCTATAGGAATTCGTCTTTTCCCTACTGGAAGTCCCTGTTTAAGGGGTCATCACCGAAGGGATGTAAGAGGTCAATTACCACTCCTCAGGAGGGGTAAAGCCCCAGTCTTTCACTCTTCCATTATATGGTATATTGCAGTCTCCTTCATTAGTGACAGAAGCTGCTCTTATTCATATTGAAAATATTATGCTTGTTTTGAAAGGTACCTTCTGGCTCCAACATTGATGTAAACATTTCGAGCATTGTGAAAATTGCAATAGAACTTCGGGTTTCTGTTAATTAAGAAATGAGTATGCCGCATCTCTGGATCAATGTAATACAAAAAGAAATAAAGCAAGCAACTCCTTTTCTTAATGATTTCTCAGTCCAGTAAGACAGCAGGTTTGAGAGCCAAAGATCCCAACTTACCAATCTTAGTAAAAGGATTCCTTTTATATATCTATTAAAAATTTTACGAATTTTGTAAATAAAATTGATCTATTCAGTCACATTTGGATAGTTAAGGATCTTATCATCTATCTAACTCACATCGTGTACTCTAGAAAGATTATCTCTATTCCGATAAGGCTCAAAACATACTTTTTCAATTTTACAGCGGAGGAAAGAGTAACAGATCTGGCAATAATGAGTGTCCTTCATAGCAACAGAATGCATGTTAGTTGCCGTACATTTTGATCATTCAACCATGGGTCAAGAAGAACTAAAGAATAAACAGTCCAGAATTAATCTTTCGCTACTTTTAGTAATACTTGATATATCAATCATTTGCCTGTAAGAGAGCAAGAAAAGAAGATTTTTTTTTTACACAAATATCATTTATTATTATTTGAAGGTTCTATCAATGATAGATTATTTATTCCCTTGTTGAGGAAAGGCAAGAATATATATATATATATATTATATATATTAATATATATAAATATTATATATATATATAATATATAATATATATATATATATATTATATTATATATATATATATAATATATAATATTATATATAAGTTTGAGGAACCTGAACCGAAGAGGTTGAGGGGAGCATATAATCAATTTAAAAAAACCCTTCCTCTAGATATATATATATATATATATATAAATTATTATATATATATTATATATATATATATATATAATATATATAAAATATATATATATATATATATATATATATATATATTTATATATATATATATATATATATATATATATATATTATATTATATATTAGGATCATGTTGATTATCAGTGTAACTAAAACGTTAACAGCTTACAGGAAATGAAATAATTTTTGATTTTTAAGCAATGAACACAACGAGGAATCTTAAAAATCCTTTGTTATTCTAATATTTATAATTAACACCGTGTAAAATTAGGTGATAATCTTAGATTTGCGCGTACGTGCTCTTAACTTTCAATTTCTGCAGTAGTATCGAGAGCAAGATGTTTACCAGATAGTTTTATTATGTTCTGAGAAATGGTATTTTTCTTGTTTATTTCCTTTTTAGGGGTTCGAGCCGACGGGGACAGAGGGGACGATTCTCCCGGGTTGCGTCCCCGTAGGGCAAGAAAACCCCGGACTCTTTCCACTTTGTGGTTACCCTTGGGATATCTTTATTAAAAAAACGAACATTTGGGCAACTTTGGACGTCCCTCGTTAGAGCGAGAGCTCCTGATTCTTTTAAAAAAATGTATCTTTTCCTACAAGATTTTTCAAATTTTTAACAATTTTAAGATTGTTCAATGGTGTAATTTTTTAATTTCATGAATAAAAATGTATCCTTTGATTAAAAATTTTTATTGATCTCCTGTAACTGTACCAGTTTTTGTTACATGCATTGTTGCTTGTAGAATTTAAATCATAATATTATATATAATATATAGTATATAAATAATAATTTATATATATAATAATATATAATATATATATATATAATATATATATATAAATGAAAAATGGGATACAAATGTATGTAAAGTACTCACAAACTATAGCTTCAAATATGTCAATTTCCTCTTTCCTTTTTCTTTTGGGGAACTTATTTATAATATTTTCATACCAGTATGGATGATTTAATCTTAATTAAAAGCCCAGTTTCTATGGAAAGTAAGGCAAATTTGACAGTCTCCCCTGACTCATCGTGCTTCGGAGGGATGTCTTTTTACGATTTAAGAAAAACTCCTTTCAACTGATGCCGTTGTTGCTGGAATTGGGCGAACAGACTAAACAAGTAATATAACATTCAGGAAAATCCATATTGTGAATCATCTCTGACGATGGTTTTAAATATTTGAATTGTTAATTTTACAACATTAGATTTCTTTGTTTAGGCAGTAATCGACGGGTTAATCATTCGTAAAATGATCTGTCAAAAAGGATACCATATGTGGCCATTTAAAGAATCTTGTCTTCAGGAAACTTGTTTGGAAGCTAGAGAATTTTGTGGATTCCGATAACTGTAAAATTTATGGGTCGAATGAAAATGAGAATCTTGCCTCACCTGAATGATGATATTGATCATATTCAGTAAAGGTTCTCTGCATAATGCTGACGATTACTGAGTCCTCTCTCTCTTCGTCGTGCTCTCTCTCTCTCTCTATTATATATATATATAGTACTAGTGATATATATATATAATACTCGAATATAGTTACTCATAGGTATATCATAATATATATTATATAGTTACATATAATTATAAGTAAAAAATACAGATATAAATAGATATATATGATAGAATTATGTATATCTTATAGTCCAGACAAGTATATATATTTAAATGAAGTTGGTAGTTCAAGTATATTATTAAACAAAATTAGTTCCTTTATTTTATTTTTGTTTCAATTTTTGTACCTTGCAACTGCAAATTCATATTTCATGAAGAATAGTTTGCGCAATTTGGTAGGCAGTCGTTTATGACGTTTTTCCGAAGAGGTGGCTTTGTGGATAAGATCTCGATTAAATAGACAAGGTTATAATTATTACACGTGTTTTTCTTTTCATTGCCCTTGGATGACAACCCTCTAGTGTTATGGCAAGGCCATTCGCGAATTACCTTCCGTACGTTACGTCAACCAAGCCGAAATTCCACCCAGCAATGATTCCTTATGACACAATAATGTTTGAACAAAAAATCATTATGATGTTTTATGTAAATTTAACTCTTTGCGTTAATGATGAATATACATTTTTGCTTTTTGCTTCTTAATTAGTTAAAAATTAGTTAAATTGAAATTATTTCTTACATTCTGACAATGTATATTATGCCCTTTTATTTTTTTTGGAGAGTATTAGTACCCTGTGCTTCCTCTGTGAAACCGCGCCTGATATATAGTATAAGAATATAAATATAATATTATAATATAGTTAATATATATATTATATAATAATATATATTATAAATTTATAATAATATATATTAATATATATATATTTTTATAAAGAATATATATATATATTTAAAATTTATTTTTTAAAATTTTATATATATATATATATATATTATATATATATATATAATTATAGTTAATATATATATATATATATATTATATTTTATATATATAATTATATTATATATATATATATATATATATATAATATATATATAATATTAATATATATTAATATATATATTATATTATAAATATATATATATATATTATTATATATATTATTATAATTATATATTATATATTAATATATATTATATTAAATATATATTTATATAATATTTTTAATAATAATATATAATATATATTTAATATTATAATATATATATAATAGTATATAATATATTATTATATATATATATTAATTAAATTATTTATGAATTGTAATATTTTAATAAATTATAACGGTTAAAAATACACAAACAGTCATCTGTAATATGAGAGCATTGCCAAGTATATACTGATATAATTATTTATTATATATATATTAAAACACTTATATATATAGAGCTCATAAATTGTGCTCGGATTGGTAATAGCGATATATATTTTACGCTCGGCATAGTTAATATACATATATATATATAGAATAAGGAATAGTATAGTATATATAGAAGATCATATACCTAATATATAACGCTGATACTCATATTATTCGCACTAAATTGCCTCAAGTAGTATATATATATATATATATATATATGATTATATAATAAGTATATAGCAATACATGCTTAAATGGCTAGTTAGTAATAATATATATATAGGCACTAAAATATACTATATTATACAATAGGTTATATTTCACCTGTGGTACCTTAAACCAAACTTGTAAAATTACGTAACATTATGCTATTATTACCTATAAGGTCTATAATATAATTATACAATCCGTTATTTACATAATAACTTTATAATGATCAGCTATATTATAAGTTCTTGATTAGGTAAACTAATTATTATATATTATAGTATAACTATATATATATATATATATATAATTCTATACAAAATTCTGGATAAATAGATATTATATCGAATACTCTTATACTTATTAATATATTATCCATATCTTATATATATAATTATGTATTATATATTATATATAAATTATATAGTATTTATGTATTAATATTTAATATATTAATATTCTCAATCCTTATATTATAGTCACCATAATACACTTAATTATGTAATAATATTAGATAGGATAAAGAATCATAAAGTAGATATATAGCGTAACATCAATTAAAGTAATAACCACTTAATTAGAAACGTTTATATCTATGAACTATTAATGAAAACGCGAGCATATAGGTAGTCTATTCTCACCATAATGTATGACAGAAGACTTTTGATTCAACTCCTTTGAATTAAAAATTATTATATATTGCGAGAAGATAAGGTAATATATTCTCAAGAGGACCCTGTGCGAGCTTCTATAAAATAGAAATGCAGAGCTAGAATATGTGAATAAAGGCTGATTTGAGGTCTGTGCGATGAACGGTGTTCTGGAGATCAAGATCACGGAAGCGATCGCGTTTCACAAATCTATGATGCTTTTGTCATTATTGTGAAAACTGTATGATTAAGAAGGTGAGAGGGATATGAGAATTGGACGGTGATTTTAACATACCCGAGAATGAAGTGGATGTTGCAGATGCAATAGAGATAGTCATGGAGAGGTGTGACATGTTTCGAATTAGGCTTAGAGAGGGCGGTTGTGACTATGAACACAGAAAAAGGATCATGGTGTTCAGTAGAGAGAATAGTGGAGAGCTGAGGGTGTGTGATGACTGAATAAAGATAGTGGAGATAATTGAAATACTTTGTGGAGTATTCAAGAGAAGGGAGGAAATGTAACAAGGAATCGGATAATCAAGTAGGATTAGATCTCTCATATGCGCGAGCCTGAAGGAGCAGTGTAACCCCATACTGAGAGATTAGACACAATGATGTGGAGGTGAAAAGATTCACTTTGATAAAGTGTTAAAGGTATATAAAATCGTTCTACTTAAATGGGCCAATACATGGAGTACGACATAAGATGATTTAGTAACAGTACAGCCGACGAGATGTACTTCTGAGAGATGCTACAATGTGGATGATAGAGGATCAGTACAAGAACGAAATATAAGGAGGGATGGGAGTTGAAAGACATATTAAAATAAGACGATGCGACCAATACTAACGTTTGGGGGAGCACTGCGAATGGAAGGTGACAGGAAGACGGGGCATAAAGAAATGGGATGGGAGAGCGGAAGGGGATACAAGACGAAGTAAAAATTAGGAAGAGATGAAGAGTCGGTGAGGACTCATATTAGAGAAACATTAATACCGTCTCGTATGCGAGGATGGGATAGCTTGATAGAGGTGATGTCATGGAGATCAGCGGAGATTTGGAAGAAAGAGCTTGGCCCCTGTGAGAGGTCTTCCTGTGACAAGCAGTTACTAAATTGACAGTTGTTATATATATATATATATAGATATATATTATATATATATATATATATATATTATAATATATAGATAATATTATATATATAAACTGTATTGATATATATATATAATAGATATATATATATATATATATAGGTATTATAATATGTTTCTTATGGGTCTTCTAACATTCTCTTACTGTCACTTCTGCTGTTTCTCAGGTTCGTCTTTCCTATCTCCTACTTTATTCTACTTTTCATGAATGATCTTTTCACCTGCACATCTAACTCATATTCACTCATATGCCGATGATCGAACCTTTCATTCTTCACCTCATTTCAAATTCTGGCTCCCTGTATCATCTTTCTTCTCATCTTTCTCTCCGTCTTTCTTCTTTCTTAACTCCTCTCGCTGATATGGATAGAATTTCCGGGTGGGATCGTCTGAACCTTTGTGCATAGTGCTATTCTATATATATAACAAGAACTTCATTCTCCTCACATCTCCTCACTAAAGCACTTCTTAACCTTTGGCCATATGGCTCTTTTGCTCCTGGTTTCTTCGCATCGGTTCCGTGACCTATAAATTTCCTTGCCTAAACATAACAAAGGCATGGTCGGGTGCACTACACACATCCACAAACCACCGGTTTTACCTCTAAGGCCCGCCTTCGAATTAAACTGGGTGAAGAGTTCTGTTTAGAGCTGCTCGAGCCTTCTTCCTCTTACTCAGTGCTCCGACTATTTGACAATGGTGTCCTTACATCTCGCCGTTGTATGAGTAATCTTACTCTCATTACTTGGTGGCCTCGGTGCTCTGGTTGTTCAACCTCCTCCTCTGGAATGGGGTTAATGGAGCAAAAGACAACAAAATGCGCTTGTATATACTGCTTTCTGTGCTTCCAGTTCATTTGACCCTCATCTTGCGGTATCCGCCCACTGTTGGTGCTCTATAGTGCTTTTCCTTAAACAGTTGCTACACGATAGCGTGGTATATTATGTGCTCCGATGGGAGCTGTATCACCGCCTGTACCTCACCTTTAACGTTCGCCCCCTACGTTAGCACTGGGGGTGTGTGTTTTGGTTATGAGTTTGTGTTGAGTAGGTAAACTCCATGGGCTAGTTCACTGCCGTGCTTCTCTTTCCTTTCCCTCTGCCACAATCCTGAGTTCCTGTGATCTTTCCAATCTTCATGCTCTTTTTCCTGTATCTGAGATGTAATCTCCCTCCCTCACTTCAAAAAGACCTCGCCTGTCTCGTAGTTCATCTTGCCGCTGTAGTTTGAGTTAGTTGCATTGATTACACTACTCGGTGTGCCAACACCCCCCATCTTGAATATCCCTCTTGCCGTGAGTGGTGGTGACAACCGCTGTAAATATATTATATATATAGTTACAATTATATAAATATTTTATCTATTGAAAGATAACTATCATTAATCTATAATAATAAATTATATGTATAACCATATATATATACCTATAAATACATATTAATATATGCACCTTAAAAACAACGTTATAGAACTCTATTTATATTTATATATATAATACTATACTTAGTATATTAAGGACGTAATATATTTATACATTAATTAATATTAGAATCATCGTAAATAAATATTATATATAATAAGTAGTATCTATTATGTATATTCTTATAATATTACGTCAATCTCATGACCTTCCATAAATAATTACTTATAGTTATATATTATAGTTATGAGATATATATTATATATTTATTATATATATATATACATAAGTGTACTTAAATATCAGCTATATATAAGTATATATAATCTCACTTTAGTACAAGTTATTCTAAACTACTATGCTATATATACTATACCTATATTATCATAATCGTAAATAGTATGTTAAACTAT
Source organism: Trachelipus rathkii (assembly GCA_015478945.1). NCBI lineage: Eukaryota > Metazoa > Arthropoda > Malacostraca > Isopoda > Trachelipodidae > Trachelipus > Trachelipus rathkii. The sequence continues at coordinate 117,790 of JABUQX010086501.1, forward strand.
ATGGTTATATATATCATATGTTTAAAGTATTATAATATATTAGTATAGTTACATTTATAGAATCTCCTATACTATATATATCATATATACCCATATCATAATATATATATAATTAATACACTAATTTTATATATTAATGTAATATTATATTTCAATTTATATAAATAACGTAATATATATATATATAGGCTATAGTATATAATTACCTATAAATCTACTAAAATCATTATATTATGAGTAGTAGTGGTAGCGGTTATATATTATAAGTCTATATATACCCTACATAGGTATATATTATATATATATAGATGTTATTAATTTTAGAATTCGTATAGAAATGCTAAGTATTCTATCCAATTAACACATTTTGAAGGAAGAAAAACTTTTGCAAATTACTAGAGTTCATGGATATTAATTGATGGGAATGCCTTTAGTGAGAAGCAGCCGATCGCTCATCATGTTTCTGTCTATAATTAAGACAATAAGATCAAGAGGTCGTAATATCGTATAACTTTTACCACATCTCGTTCTACAGTGCATAATATTTCTGTACTGTAATTTATAATAAATATTAGTATAATATAATAATGTTAGTATGAAGTCCTCTTAATTACTAATTCTAAATATAACTGAGTTTTAGAGGCATTTAAAAATCATATAGACTATTTTAACTATATTCTCATGCTTTATGATATAATGTTATTGAATTAATAAGCAATACACAGTTAGCCTTATATTGATTAAGTATCCTTAACTTCCTAACATCCTATTTGCAAGATAGGATCATGTCACGTTATCATTCTTAATACATTGATGAGATAAGTTCAGTGATATCAAAACTTTGAGCTATATACCATCCCTGTTCCCTAACCATTATTTAAGATCTGGTATAATCCTAGAGCACCTTCTTACTCGTAAATCTTATCCACCTGCTTAGTCACTTTATTGATCTTAACTGAGCACTCTATTCTATAATATCTTGTTCATTCTTTACTGCCATACTCTTCAGATTGTGAAATCGTATAATATTCAATATCCATGAAGAGTAAGTCCGATAACTCTACGAGTGAAAGACCATCACTTCTTTATCCCTCCACAAACATAAAAGGTGGCCAACTCAAACTCGCATAAGAGATATTTAACTTATGAAAATAAAAACACCAATTTTCGTAGCATTTGGCTTCGAATGGGTCATCTGTTCTTATCATAATCCGCTGAAACCGCATAGGCTCGATCCATTCCCTGAATATTACCCTCAAACCACAATCTATCCTTACGTTCAATTTTATTTAATGACAGATCTTCATAAGCTATATAATTGAAATTTCAGATCTATCATCTTTTTATATAACTCAGAATTGTGTGCTCTCACCTAATATCTACTTTATAAGTCATTATCCTCTATGCAGATATCAGAATAATCTGCAGTCGGGGTGGTAAACTCTCAATGTCTTTGCCGCTATTACCAATAACGCTTCCGCAGCGTGCTGTAGTCTGGAGAAAAACCACATATTAGTTAATATAGGTATCCTGTGAATACAACAATAGGTCTTCTCTTCGGCCTCTGCCTCCACCTCGCTCCTTCGCTCAGTTAGAAAAAAATTCAAGTGCTACTTTATTGTATGTTGAAGCTTCTACCTCCTCTATAGTAATGGCCATAATTAACATCCATATAAAAATATATAGTCTATGATACAAAGATGAGCCAATAATAATATAGCCGAGATATACATATTTAAACTTTCCCCTCGCAGTGAATGCCATTCGTATACAACATTGCGTTATCCGAACCCATTAACTTATTATTATCAATTGACTTATCCTAACAAATGCTTCCATATAATTTAGCTAGCATATTATAGTTAATCATTACTAAACATGACCCTGACAAGGGGCAGTGATCAGAGAGAGGAAACAGAAAAATTAAGAACCCATATCTATCAAGACCGACCATTGTTGAGTGTCGTTGCCTTGCAGTGACAACTAGTAAAAAGGACAAACTAAATCTACCTCATCTAGACATTTAGAGCACAAGTTGTCACGTAATCTCCATTGGTCACACCAATATATACTCATCACATGCCAGCCACCATTCAGATACACTGGGAGTGCCCTTTTTACTGGTGTCTTTTCCTCCCACTCCCCATGAATTGCCAGTGCTGCATAGCCCGCCGAAGTAACTTATTTCACTTATCTTATCATTGATTCTACGCGGCGAGTATTAAATCCCATTATACGATCTATTCCTCTCTAGTCATCATTTCGGTCTTATCTGCGTGAAAATGATTCCATTTTACAGCACTCTCATAATAAGGATCGTGCGTCACATTTATTTTATTGATTAATTCCCTCACAACGAGAAGTTCTATCTTCGAATAGATAGACTTACCTTCAATTAATATCCACTTAATATATAACAACATAAGCTGAATAGTTCATATATACATTAATTAATATATATGTTGATTTTACTGTAATACATAATTATATTATTCTAACATATTGTAGGCTATCGCCTCAAAAGCAACAATGCTAGCTCTCATTATTGAACTCTATTCACGTAGATAGCGCGTTCAGAATCACTCATACTAAATAATATTTTTACAATAAATTTATCTAGAACTATTATCAAATTCAAAGTTTACACTGAGATATGTATGCTTCCACAACGAATAATTGTATATTCCTATAAAAAGAGCTAATGAGATCCAGAATTTATTTCACTATCACCAGGCATCCCCTTCCTCCGATATGCTAAGTCATGAGCGCTAATAGAACTTTTTCCTTTAGGGCGCTCAGTTTAGTATTGAGTGATTCCATTATTTTGTTGCAAGTATATTATCAACTCAGTAAACTCAATCTAATTAATATCAACACTAATTATTATAATATATATATTATTTATATACAATAATATCCATCCCCTACTAAACTTCGCATCTTTCCTGTCAAAACTATATAAACTTTTTCATTAATTATATCCTCTATATATTATCACCATTATATCTCGACACAATAGTTTTTATTATGGAAATTAATAATCTCTATTACATCAACTTAACTATATAACTCTGTTACATAACAGAAAGACTAAACTATCTATCTTCTTACTATACATATTGATTTATACAACATTCTTCTAACCTACCAAAACTATTGACTTACTAAATAACTAAATTATTTACCACTATGCACTATATTAAATATTATATTATAATATATTAAATTTAGTAAGGTTTTAATAATCAAAATAAAATAATATACTTATCCAATATATACTCTTAAAACATTATAAATATATATGTCTTATTGAAATCAAACTATTTAATTTTACGCATGGATTATAATATTATTCTCATTTATTAATTATATGAATATATACCATATACATTTAGGGAGAAGAAAATTATTTTTAATAGTTCATATACCCCTACTACCTATATTAACCTCCTAGAAATAATATATCACTAAGTTTATTCCTATCCATTTTAATTTTATTAAAGATTTTACTATAATTATTAAAAATAAACTATTATATATTTCACCAACTAAATTGTGCTTTTTATCAACTAATAAAATTAATAAATCAATATTTCACTTAAATATTGAGAATAATAATTTATTATTCATATTCTTCCTATATCACTATATATAATATATATATACCAATGCTATTATATATAAAATTTTTCTAATAAAATACTATATATATATATGATAAAATCTATTAGGCAATCAAACCCGAATGAAGAGTTGCAAAACAATAACAAGGTAACTATAATCTATCCGAGCATGTATGCTGAGAATCCTAATAAGTAGCAAACGACAACCATCGAAGATTTCTTACGACTTGAATTATATCTAATCCATATTTCATCAAGCTATTGTAAGATTTTCATATCGGTAATCGTAGGATCACACGAATACATCCATAAATTCACACGTATCATCAATACCCCATCTCTACTGTTCCATGGTCAGATATGCCTTCTATCCTATCTATGGTAATTTTGCCGCAATACTACTTGTAGTTCAATAAGAAATATAATCATTTATATTCCTATGGAAGTTCCTTATTAGATTATCAAGATAAATTATAAATAAATTAATATCTTATATATTATATCATACAAAATAATCTATAGAGAAAGAGACTTTCAAGAATACCCTTATCTGAGAAATCCAACATCCTATAAAAGATTTTCTCTCTCAATAATCTTTTCTACTCCTAATATCCAGTCCAAATTTTCATGCAGTGCAATGTATATGAGCACTACTTTTAAAGTAAACTATCAATGTAAAGAACTAATGCAATAAATTTTAGAACAAACTCAAAATCGTGCAGAATCTGAACTCCTACAACTTATTACTTCAGGTCAATTTAAGCTATATAAAAATTCTGATATTTTGATGGTAGACCGTTCATGTAAAAAGTAAAACGATGTACTGAATCTAACTTCGAAGCAATATTGAGAAGGTATAAAATTAAGGTCAAGCTAAAAGATGAAAATGTAATTTAATTAGATATATATATCATTACTCATGTGAGTGTGTAAAAATTCTATGAACTAATGTAAAACACTCTTTTATTATTTATGAGTGACTAATATACATTTCATCTAACATAGAATTATTTGAATAACTATATGTTTTAAAATGATCTATAATATTCTAAAGATGCGATCACATATATGTATTACTCTTATTATAGTATAAGAGTACGAATATCTAGCGACCCAACACCTAAGCGTTGACTGAGTCTCTCAAATCAAAATATAGGAGTATTAAAACAATATTTAAAGAGTAAATAAAAAATATATGAGATGATATAGTGAATAAACGTATTACATCTAAATGATGTTAAACGTAGATGAATGCTCATAATTAACTATATGTTTAAATTAATAATAATATGATACACAATAACATGAATTTGGATCAATATGTATGATAATACAAATTTTTCCACGAGACTCCGACGTATATACAACAGTGAAATATGATTTAATAAATATAGAGATAGTATGTAAGATATTATATCTGCTCTCTGAGTAGGAAAGAATTAATAGAGTATTTACTTTAACAAAATATTAATGATTGGTGCTGATACTAGCCAAATATGTTTATTTGTAATTATAATAGTTTAGCTAATTGAGTGAAATACAGGATAGATATATGATATACAGTATGTATATATATAAAATAATTAATATATATATATATATATATATATATTTATATATATAATATTATAATATATAATATATAATATTAAATATAATATATATTATATAATAATATATATATTAATAATTAATAATATATATTAATATATAATTAATAATATATATATAATATATATATATATATATAGAATATATAGCCAACTGAATCATATATAAAATGATTGTGTGCAAATTATAGTAGTATAATACATTAGTATAATAGAGAGAACAGCTCTGAGACACTACATTATTATATGCACAAGTTAGCAGACACAACCATAGAGATATTTCTAGTCATAATATTATATACAACACTAAGTGCTAAATTTGCAGTCCTAAAGCTCAATGCTGATAAAGCAGTATATAATAGACGTGAGTAATACTAACATCCTGATGATTCGTACTGTCCATTCCTTCCCTTATCTTGTGGTGTACTTCGTGCTCTATATTTTCATCATCCACGCTATAAATACAGCACTAATGCAATGTAGTCAAAACTAAAAATCAAACACAACAATATAACATTTTTATTGTGTAGAAATGGTCCGTCTACTCGTGACCTATATCATGAAGATATTATATAGCCATAGCGATCATGTGCGCGTATATTAAAAGCGCATTGTATATATATATATATATAAACTTATATACCAATGAGTAAATCATATGAGATATTGTTAAAACCCTAAATATAATACAGAATGATAAAACAGAATTCACGGAAAAATCTTATAATCCTCTTTAATGTTTGGCTATTTTTTTAAGGATCTTTAATATTTCTTATGTGTGTAGTCTCTCAAATACTAGTGTGAAGAATAGGATAAAATTTAAACAAAATACAGATCAGATGGTCAGAAAGCCATTTTAGTAGTTTTTTATAGAATCTTCTGTTATATGATGTGAAAATACAAATATGGTCCTTCCCTATTAGTCTAGATTGCAATATTTATTGTCACATAATTACTATAAATTATATATTTAATTGATTCCTGTAGTGAAGTGTTAGTTAGAATAGTAAGCAAAATATATTAGAGTTATTATTTTCACCTAGATTTGTAAAAATACCTGATTCCTGTAGTACTCCTTTATACCCATTTATGGTATCATAAATCCCTACCTCTAACTGTTGTCCAATATCTGGCCAATATAAATTAAAATAATATTAATAATGTAATATAAGATATAAATTGATATAAAAATAATATATATTATAATAAATATATAATAATAGTGTAATCATATATTATATAGATATATATTATATATCATATATTATTTATTAATATATATAATATATATAATTATATAAAAATTTATATTAATTAATATATTATATATATATATTATATTATATATATAATTATATTATTATATAATATATTATAATATATATATATATTATATAATATATATAATATATCTATATATACTCACTATACTTGATATATTTATATTAGGGATATAAATAAAGATTTCAAATTTATTATGTATAGTTTATATATTCGTATATCGAACAGATATAATTGTTATGCTAAACTTTTGATATTAACTGTGCCCACCAATAGATTATATTATTATTTATAAAAATAATATATATATATATTAAATATAATTAATTATTATATATATATATATATATAATATAATATAATATATATACTTATAATATATATATAGTATAATTATAATTAATATATATATATATATATATATTATTTATAATATAGTTAATGATACAATTGTTATATATTAAATGTTAATGCACGGTAGTTATTTAGAGCTTACATAAGAATACATAGATCCAAGAGTATGGTTTTGCTATGGAGTATATAGTAGAGTTGTATAATAGGAGGAAACTATTTTTTTTAAATTAGATATACCATATTCTAATTAGATCACTATATATTACTATTATATTACGTATATAATATTATATATATAGTAATATATATATATATAAGTGAGGGAACATTTATTTTAAGTAATATAATATATATATAGGTTTGCTATTTATTTGTAATGTGCTATGTTTAGCAAGGTGAGTAGTAGTGACATGAAATATGTATAGAACTATATGATTATACTTTCTTACCTATCGAATCGAGTACATTTGTAATATCACTTGGAGATATTTGAATATTTCGATAACAGTTGAATATATTCTGAAAAGTATGTTCGTAGGAAAATGACAAATATACCTGAAAGGCTAATTTTGTTATATATATAATATATATATATAAGTGATATAATGTATAATATAATTGGTTATTTTTAAAATTAAACAGTTTTTATATTATTATTAGTTATTGAAGATATAATTAAGTAAGTAATATATATATATATATATATATAGGGGAGGAGGTTGTTTAGAAGTTGACCCAGGCTTAGCAGTGGCTGGAATAGCTATAGTAATTTATATGAAGGTCTCTATGTTATATATTTTTCATGCAGAGTTAGATATAGTTGTATATATAGTTATTAACCAATACACCTAAATATATATATATATGGTGATTATTTTGGTTTAAACCACAATTCGATCATCGTATCCATATCTTACAAAAACTACATATAAATACATTATCAAAGGTAAAAGGAATACATTAGGTTGGTATAAATCTCTATATGGCCAAAATTTATTGCGGAATTAACATTATGTTAAATATAAAAATATAAAAAAAAAAAAAAAATCATATATATATCTCTATAAAAACTACAATATAGCTACAGCGAAAAGGAATACATTTATTGGATATAAATCCTTAGTATAAAATAACTTAGTTATAGGAAAATGATTATAAATAAAATAAAATAAATAAAATAAATTAATTTTTTGTGTGAGTATCATTATATTTGTTTTTTTTATATTATTTATATTTTTAGGAGCAGGGAACATATAGTATATATAATTATATATATTAATAATTAATTTATTATTGTAAAGTGAGTATTACACAGCAAGTAGTGAGTGACTTTACGAACCGACGGGAACATCATTGGTGGAGTACAGTTTATCCTAATACCCCGTAGGAGGGGCGTAGAGAAACCACCGACTATATATAACCCCAAATATATAACTTCACAAAGAGCTGGGTTACCGAGATCACCTCTCCCAGGATAGTGAGCGGATATATAATCTCTACCCCGTCATAAGTTCCCGGAAGGCCGAGAGACCCCCGACTCCTTGCCATTCACGTGTGCGGTATATATTCATATACTCTATCATATGGGTATATTACTTTTAGTAATAAAAAAAAAATGCAATATTTTTATGAAGAGAATGATATTTATATATTTATACGTAAAGTTTAAATACCAATAAAGTGTCTTCCAACAACTGAGGCTCTCTAAATGCGATTATTTATTAACTTATAATTTAATTAACATATATATACTGAATTATTTTTTACTTTTCCTATATATTAGTGAGTTAACTTTAGTTTTTTTATAATGCCTTATGGAGAAACTGAATAAAATCACTGGTATCAATATAATTTGACAACGGAAAAGGGATGAACTTTTTCTGACTCATTTTTTTCTATTTATATATAATGTCAACATTCATATATATTAGTATTTGAGCATGCGTTTACATTTTCTTATTCGTGCAAAATATTAATTAGGAAAATATTGCAATAAAAAAAATCTTAAAAAATGACCAGTCACTATGAACACCAAATTGCGTATATGTCACTATTTTCCATTCCATTTCCAAAAAATAAGACTACTTTAAATTACTAATAAATATAATTATATAAATTTATAGTATTATTTATTATTTTGTTAAATATTACGGTGAAGCTACTTTTTCGCTCAATTTTTTGGAAGTATATATAATGTTAATTATTTATATTTTCTTTTAAAATAAACTTTGGAATTAGCTAAATATATATAATAAAAAATTGATTTTTATATAATATATCTATAATCGATATATTAATCGATATACAGTTAAAATAATAAACAATCATTACATAGGTAAAGATAATAAGAAACCTTTAAACCATATATATATATATAGATATTATTATATAATATAATATATATATTAATATAATATATAATATATATATATATATATATATATATGACAGAAATTGAAATTTGGAAAATTTATGTTTCACAATAGTGAAGATTATATATTATTGGAAATCTTAATGATAATAATTTCAAAATTATATTATTACTTATATCCAAAATTTACAAAATAGATTCACCAAGAAATATTTCATTAGATAATGACTATTAAATTCAATAATTTTATTATATTATATACGATAATTAAATATAACTATTTGTACTATAAATGTCATGGGGAAAGTAATAGTTATCAGACTTATTGTGACTAAAATATTCACTGAATTCTCTCCTATACAAGACATTTGCACCACAGTGTAATAATATTATATTCATATATATACAAATAAAATATAATAATATTTTACATACTTTATTTTTTTTAGCTATATGTATAAAAGATAATTTATATTTCACATATATAGTAAATTTTCTAAGCAAACAAGATGACTTGACTTTAAAAATAGAGCCATCAAATATCTATTGAACACTCAACCAAACATCTGCTTATAGAGTAGATTTTATAAGACATGTGTTATATATAGCTAGTATATATATATATAGATAATATAAAAGTAAGTTAAATCAAACAACAAATAAATACTTACAAATACAATATAATATAGGCCCTATATTTATACAATTAACCTAGATATGTTAGTATTATGTCTATGAATTAATATTGATATGACTAAATAAGTATCAGTATCAATATATAGACATATATAATGAAACCTTCATCAACATGTATCTCAGTAGCAATAGAGAGTATCTGAAAATGCATCGATTTGTTGCGACGAAGATAAACTTCAATTGGTCAATGTATTAGAGACCAATTTTATGGTGCATGATAATACTGAGAGAACAAAATTGATATATTTTGTGCATGAATATAAACCACCACTCAAAAAACTAGACCAAAAATCTCAATAAAATTTAGCATCTATTTAATCATTTTAACAGTTTTACAATCTTCCCACAACAGGGATGATCACAATTTACAGCAATATTTTGTCAAGCATGAACAAAGGCGTGGTAAAACCTTCAAAGCTAAAAAATAGAATTACTCCAACATCATATATATAAATATCATATATAAAAAAATTATCATCATTTAATTGATTTTAGACTAAAAACTGTTTAATATCTTATGTATACAAACTAGCAAATAATTCAGAATTTCTTAAGAATTTCTAAGAATTTCCAAGAAGATGAAAAATAACTAAACAATAGTGGATATTCATATATTGGAAGAAAGAATAATCTAGAAGTATATGAGTCAATGTAGAATAAGCTACAAAAAAAATTTGGGGTTCATGAGATGTAAATGGAGGGGTCAAACGATTAGTGGATCTCATATTATAGCATTATTTATAATTAATTATAAAATTAAATAAGATATAAGTTCAATAATTTGGTCATCTATCCTTTTAATCAACTTTTATGAACTTGTAAATATAAAACTAATATAATTATATTTTATGGTACTAATGAGTTCATTAATGATAATATATATATATATATATATTATATATATATTTATACCAATATATCATCATCGATACCTACAGCTAAAATAATCGACGCATAGTAAGATAAAATTCTTTTCCATGCTTGTCTCAAGTAAGCTTCGCGTAAAGATACAGTGCATAAGACTAATCTATGCATCCGACTTGTTCTAAATTCTTATACACCGGTCAATTATGTGAAAAAATATAAATTAATGTACTTACTTTATTTCTCTGGAAGTTTATTCTATGGTAATGACATTGATTTATTTATTATACTATTGATTCACACATTATTAGAAGAATATATGCCTTATATATTACTCTACAGTTATATTTAGAAAAATATTTATTATATATTAACACTTTACTCCTTTTCAAGATTCAGTAAACAAATGAACGTATGTTAGGCTCATCACATTCGTATATACGAATTGTTAAGAGTAACTCAAAATACAGATCAAAATAAGTATATAACAAATTTTTAAGCTATCATTTCTTAGCACCATAGGAATATTTTGCCTTAATATATAAAAAGAGAAAAAAAATAAAAATTAAAGTGAACGAAAATTAGTTACAATGAATAACATCACTTTAACATTAGTACAGAATCATCCATGTGTACATATTTTATATAAAATTGGATTATTTTTTTAAAACATGATTGAAACTGTTCTAATATAAATCCTAATTTTTTCAATTTTAGATTTTTTTTTGTTATAACACATATAACAACGAATCTAGCCTCGACTACGCTTTACTATTACACAATAATGTAAATTGTTTGGAGTTTCAAAAAGTTGATACCTCTAACACCTGCTTTAATTAACTACAAGTCCAAATTATTACATGAAACTGAATACAATTTTTACAACTTTAAATTCCTTTGTTATAAAGCATATAACGATGTACGTAATCAAGACCCCGATTTATTGTTACACCAGAATTTAATTTTTTTAGAGTTCTACAAAGGAGGTACCTTACATATTTTCCTAAATTAACTAGGAGTCCAAATTATTACATTAAGCTGATCTAACATGAAAACTTATTTTTACAACTTTAGATTTCTTTGTTATAGTACATATAACAAGGTATCTAATCTCGATTGCGCTTTTTGTTATTGCAGAATGCAAATAGTTTAGTTTTCCGCAAAAAGAATACCTCAAACATTTGCTTAATTTAACTAGGAGACCAAATTATCATATGATACTAATTTAATATGAATACTAATTTTTACAACTTTGGATTTCTTTGTAATA
>JABUQX010086502.1:5000-7500 GCA_015478945.1 Trachelipus rathkii
GATTATATATTATATAGGGTTAGTGTTGGTTGTATTATTCATTTAGTAGTCATTTAGTGATATAGAGTCGACCAATATTATATAGTAAGGGCTAATATGATATTAATATATGATATTTATTTTTAATTTATATTACATCATATATAATAAGTACGGACTATATAGTACTATATATATACCAATAATCTAATACAATTTGGCTCACTTATATATATATATATATAGTATATATATTATATACTCTAAGTACGTTATGGATATTTTAAGTATTATTATATTATATTATAATATGAACATATTTTCAGTGATAACATTATGGTGAGTTGGATATATAAAATAATTAAGCTATTACAAACTTACTAAATATATAGTAATCAAAATATGCCGAAAAGATAGTAGTATTATATAAGTTTATATTGAATATTACTATATAATATATATGAATAAATAGTATTATTTTAATATAATATAATCAATTTATTTTATACAGTTAAAAAAAAAAAATCGGTATATTATTTATATATATATATATATATTTAAATTTTTTATTTTATAGTTTTGAATTTTATGAGTATCTTATTTTATATAAAGTATTTTTTGATTATCCATTGAGTACATATTTTATTTTAACAATACTGGTATGGTTTGATCGTAATGAGCTAAGTGTATGAACGGGGAATACTTTACAACAAAAGCGCTAACACTGCCATGTTCATATTATTGTTTAAACGATGGGCTATGGGTTATGTAAAAATAATCTCATTCCAGGACGGAAAAATTTAGTTTGACATATATCGAATTACATTAATATAATAATAAAACAGTTGTTGCGGCAGGCAAATTTGACAAAATATCCGACGCCTGGTAATCGTTGATACTTATAGGAAATATTAATATGGTCATTATTCTGTGCCTTTTTAGGAAGGTTCCAACGGTACATCGTCCTCTCAATTTTAACTCACATACTACTATATATAATAATATAATAAAGTATACTAAATTTATTTATATATATTTATTATTCAGGTTTGCCGCTTTTATATACACTATTTATTATATACAAACTAATATATAATATATATAATATATATCGTATATATATATATTATATATATATAGATATATATAATATATAATCATATATATATTCGATATAGTATAATTTTTTATATATAAAGGTTTGTTAACTAATATATAAGAATTAATTATCTACTTTATAGCCTGGATGTCCCGAGAATTATCTGAATACTTTTATCTTTCCTACATATAATAGTCAAAAACATTTTATTATGGGCTTTTCATACAAGACAAGGGCGGACATTTCAGTGAAACTCTAGATATTTATGTTATAGATTCATGCTTTATTAATCATTTATTAGGAATAAGCATTTAGTATGATATCCTCATTCGGAGATAAAACATATTTTTATTTTTTAGTTAATAAGTAAGACCATATTACCTAAAGGCGTGGTTCAACGGCCCACCCTTTCCAACAAGACCTCAATTATAATCGGGTTGTAGAATGGGCAGGAAAATGATAAGAGGTTGGCAAGACAAATCACTGCTAATGATACCCTCTATGGTATCTTAAATCAAGCCAGTTGCATTTTCATTTTTCGATGATAATTTGGAAAAAATGTCAAAAACAGCATGGCTCTAAAATTAAAATCCCAAGAACGTCCGAAGGAGAAAATGATGATGATTGTGATATATAGGAGATGTAGAAGCAACACTCAGTCTAAAACAAGTGGATATTTTTTTTCAATTAGTTGTTTTTTTTTGTCTCTGGATTAGTATTATTTCCCTTTATTGTTATGATCAACTTAAACCTCCTGCTACTGATCTGAGTATGGTGTGAAACCAACATTATTTAAAGCTAAGATATATCGTAAACGGTTTTAAGGTGTCAAGAAACAGCTGAAAGGGTTAAATTTAGTTCAGGGCTTCATTCTGTTTGACGAAGACGAAGACCACGGCAGTTTTGTGACAGAGTTGTATCTGCATGTAGGAGATTCCTTGGACTATTGTCCAAAGATGCCCTTTATTTAGCCATTCGCCTACCTTCACTGATAATTATAAAGTAATCAATCAACGATAACTTTGTTTTCATTCTTTTTTTCTGATTTATTTCCTTGGATAATAAAATACATTGAACATAATTATTGTTCTCTATTTAATACATTCTTCTGCCTTGGATTTCCTAATTGCTTTCATTTTAGTTGGAGTTTTACAATATACTTTTGAGATTGTACGACTAAATCCTTTTTACTGTACACAGAATGAAATTATAAAGCAACCTATCCTGGAATACCGTAGAGTGCAATTTGAGTGTTGCAATGTTCTTTGGCATTTTGCTTTTAAACTGTTTAAGAAAAAATTTTGTTGTTGATATATACATCTGGTGAAGTTGTACGGTCAAGTTGCATATGAAAGAGCAGGAAAGAGAAGAATTAAGAAAGTGGACATGACAAGCAGATTGTAGGTTGTTACAGCGCAGCAG
>JABUQX010086502.1:10000-17500 GCA_015478945.1 Trachelipus rathkii
GTAGACTTGTATCATGTCCCCTCTGAGAAATCGCCTTTCTACAGAAAACATTCCTAACTCCTTCAGCCTCTCCTCATAGCTCTTACCCTCAAACCCAGAAATCATCCTTGTTGCTCTACGTTGCACTCTCTCTAGCATATCTAAGTCTTTCTTTAAATAAGGGGCCCAAACTTGTGCACAATACTCTATTACTGGCCTAACATAGCTATTATACAGTTTACTTATTACTTCCTTGCTCTTGTAAACAACATTGCGATTTATTATGCCCAGCATCTTATTAGCTTTATTCCTTGCTTCCAAACACTGATTAGCTACTTTCAAATTACTGCTTATAATCACACCTAAATCTTTTTCTTGGTCCACAGACTCAAGCCAATCCCCATTCATATCGTAGTTAAAACTTTTATTTGAGTAACCTAGGTGAAGAACCTTACACTTTTTACTATTAAAATTCATTTGCCACTTATCTGCCCACCCAAGAAGTTTATCAAGATCATTTTGAATCTTTATACATCCTTCACTATTCCTAACTGAGGTGGCCACTTTGGTATCATCTGCAAACTTAGAAACCTTGCATTTAAGTCCCTGGTCTAAATCATTTATATATATGAGGAACAATAGTGGCCCCAGCACTGAACCCTGTGGGACACCACTCTTCACTATTTCCCATGATGATTTATTCCCATTTAGTTGTACACACTGTTTACTGGATCTCCTCGGTCAATGCAGTCAGTAATGTATTCCATAAATTCTAAAAGGTTTGTCTGACATGACCTACCCTTTCTGAAACCATGCTGGGAGTCATACAATACCTTGTTATCTTCTAAATATTTCTCTATATGACCTTTCATTAACTTTTCCAGAACCTTTACAACCAGAGATGTTAAGCTAACTGGCCTATAATTTCCCAAATCTTCCTTACTACCTTTCTTATAAATAGGCACAACATATGCTGTTTTCCAGTCATCTGGTACCTCACCAAATGTTATAGATCGCTTAAAAATCAAATACAGTGCCTTTGCAATGCTGGTACTACCCTCTTTCAGAATTCTACCATATATACCATCAGGGCCTGCAGCTTTACTTGGATCAATATGATCTAATAAACGTTTAATATCTTTTACATCAAATTCAAATTCTGTAAGTCTATTTGTTACATGCATACAAGAACTATTAGTCTCCAAACTATTATCTAATCTTTCCTCAGTAAACACTGAAGCAAAATAAGCATTGAAAATGTTGACCAACTCCTTATCTGAACTCACTAAATTTTCATCAATTTTAATTGGACCAATTGTCCTATTCTTACTTTTAAATTTATAAAAGCTAAAAAACTTCTTCAGGTTCTTATTACTATTCCTTGCTAAATTAATTTCTGCCTCTCTCTTTGCCTTTCTTATTGACTGGTTAAGTTCATTTCTATTTTTCCTATAATTTTCTAAATCATCTTCCCTATTACTACCCTTGAATATTTTAAAACATCTACGCTTTTCATTAATTTTCTCTCTTATCTCTCTATTCCACCAAACAGGTTTTCTCATCGAAACACTAATGTTTTTATCTTTAAAATATATATATATATATATATATATATATATATATATATATATATATATATATATATATATATATATATATATATATATATATATATATATATATATTATTTAAGAATGAAAAGTAAGTTACCAGGGCTTTAGATAAATTAATATGGAGAGATCTTAGTAAAGGAAAAAAAGATACGTTTCGGAACTGCCTGGTTCAACTATCACGCCAAGAAATAAAATAAAAAAAAAACTAGTACAAATAAATGGAATAATCTAACGTTATAAAACTAAAAATATTGAAGAAATTAAATTTATAATGAAAACATTTATTTAAATTCAAATCACAAGATCTTAGTAAAGGAAAAGTAAGGTACAAAAACATATACCCAAAGGCAATAAATAAAACTCTTCGACTTATATAATAGATTATCAAATGAATAAGTGGTATTTTTAATTATAAGGAAGGGTAAGATTTCAAAATTTATAATCAATTAGCCATTCATGAACAGAACGAACGCGTGAGGAAACTTACTTAGTCACAATGAAATGTATTACACTCGAAGAAAATATATAAATAAATACAGGTGAAGGCGGACAAAGCACCTTCCATCTGGGAGGTTAAAGCAGAAGTAGTTTAAACGGGCCACTATCGTTGTTGAGGGAGGGTTTGATGTCGGCAATATGTAAGATTCTAAAATATTTAGGTTGGTTGGTGATTTTGTTTTAAGTTATTATGGGAAAAGTTTAGTGATTGAAGGAATGGTCGCGTGAGCGTGGCCACGTATAGCGGAGTGTGAAGGGAATTGAGGATAAGGCTGCGCGTGGAACACCTCTGTGCTCATCCACTCTTACGTTGAGCTGGCGTAAAGTACTACTAACATAAATGGTATCTACAGCCGTTACAATTGAATTTGTAAATAACAGAAGAGCGGGAGTAAAGGAGGGTGTTTTCTTTATGATTACAAAAAGAAGCAATTGTATGAGGAATTGAAAATTAAATTGATGTTTAATTGTGGGAAATTATATTATTTAAAACGTGAGTGTTATCCTCTATGTAGTTTAGTGTAAAATATGTTCATAATAAGGTAGAGAAATATACAACTTCAGTTTAGGGGTTAAGAAAGTAATGGGGGAGGGTCTAATTCTGCGTTTTAAGAGATTGTTGATAAATTTGTTTATGAGAGAGAGGGGAAGAGGTTTGACATGAAAAAAATTTGATAGGGAATAAATTTTTTGTGTAATAAAACTATAAGTGGAAGATAGATGAAAGGCTCTGTATAAAAGGGTTTTAATACTATTAAAGTCCAAACTGTAAGGCCGCAAAGTGTAAGCCAAGTAGTGTAAAGGGAAATGCGGCCTAAAATTGACAGAGAAATGAAAATATATTACTGAGAAAAAAAGCCAAAAAAGGAAGGAGTTCTCTGATCTGGGTCCTCATGTGAAAGTTATGTGTTTGGTAACTGTGAATTTACATAGTCAAAAATATGGAATTTTGTTTTTATCTGTAAAAGTAGGAACGTATCGTCCATATATCTTTTATAGAAAGTAGGTTTGAAATAAATGTACGCATTTTAAAATTTAACTGTTTCAATGTTTTTAGTTTTATAATGTTAGATTATTTCATTTATTTGTACTAGTTCCTCATTTTTATTTATTATTTGTTAGCCTGATGATGGACCAGTCGAGTTCCGAAACGTCGTTTATTCTTGTCAATAAAGATCTTCCATGTTGTTGTCTAAAGCCCCAGTGTTGTTTTTTTCATTGTTAAATTAAGATTCCTACTACCAAGAGTTGATCAATATAACATGACAGAGATATGGCCAAGCCACCACCGGTAATCAGATAATTGGAGGACTACATAAAAGACAGAAGAAGACTGGATCTCGAATTCTCAAAACATGTATATGTATAATATTATTCCGAAATTCATCAGATTTAAAACTATTTAATAAACGTTTTATAATAGTGTAATTTGTACTGTGGTTTTCAATTTAAATTGTTGAATAAAGAAATAGCTTTAAGTTTAGAGAATGGAATAAATAGATGATCGTTACTATGTGTTATAGTAATTTGCATAAAGTGATTTATCGTATATAGATTTTCTTTGTTACTAATAAGTTAGCTACGCTTTCTGTTTCAAGACGATAGATAAAAAAATCTAGACATAAAATAAATTAAGATCGCTCTAATTTATATTTTGATGGCGTCTTCCTAGATCCTGGATAAATACATTTTTTAACTCTCAGATAAATTACTTTCTTCCAATGAAAGAGGTTACTAGGCCTAGGCTTAAATTTTAACCTCCTACGATTTAATATTAACTTTGGCTAATTATTTTGGAGACGGAGAATTTGTTTGCCATTCTAAAGAATCATGAACCTTATAATTTAGATTTTAAAATGGTCAATTTTAAAATTAAACAAATCGTCCATAAACACTTTTATAATTCAACCTAAGGAAAATTTTTTTTCATTTTTATGGATTTCAAGATCTGACTTTGTTATACTCAAAATCCTTAAAGAAGATACTCTATCATTATTTGCAAACCAGACAAAGGCCGAAGGAATAGTATTAATGAACAGATCAGGGATTATGTCACTGGTTAAAAACATCTCTACTGACACGTCAAAATTTAACCCTAATACTAACAAACTCCCATTAATTTGTCTCTCTTTGTAGAAGACAAAGTAAACTGCTCTTTAGAAAACTCCTAAAGCAGATAAAATCAGTAAATCATTTTTAATGAAATATATGCTCATGGTTCATCCCCCGGCATTTTACGGCCTCCTGAAGATACATAAGAATAACGTACCAATCAGACTCCATTTTGACAGCTTTTACGATCTACAATTATAAATCCGCAAAATTTTTTAGTCCTCTACTAACTCCTAGCCTTCAACCCAATGATTTTACAATAAAGAATTTCCTAACACCCAAGAACTGGCTATCCACTATTAATCTTCATAAACTATTTCATGACTAGTTTTGACATTGAATCATTTCTTTTACACTCAATATCCTGCAATAATGATGCCATTAACATCCTACTAGAAAACATTTTTAAAGTAAATACACAATTTAATTTGTTTTAATAAGAAAAGAATTTAAAATACTTTTGCAACTTGCAGCCCAGTTATATATTACTTCTTTTGATAATGTATTATATACACAAACTTAATTCCTAGCTATGGGCCTCCATTCCATTAAGCTCAATCCTGGCCAATGCATACTTGATACACCACGAAAATCTTGGCTTGAAATTGTCCCCTTCAAACCTATTTCTATAAAAAGATATATGGACGATACGTTCCTACTTTTACAGATAAAAACAAATTCCATATTTTTTGACTATAAACTCACAGTTACTAAATATAACTTTCACATATGAGGACGAATCGAGAACTCTCTTTTTGGATTTATTTATCAGAAAAACTTCATCAGATTTCACAATTTTAGAAAGACTTTTACAGGACTTGGCTTAACTTTTAGCCATACCTCTTGCTTTCAAAATGTAATAGTATTAAAACTTTTTATACAGAGAGAGCCTTTCATCTATCTTTCCACTTATAGTTTGTTACACAAAGAATTTGATATCTGTCAAATTTTCTTGTATCAAATCTTCTCTCTCTCTCTCTCATAAACAAATTTACTAACAATCTCTAAACGTGAATTAGACCTCTCCCCATTACTTAACCCTTAAATCAGTTGTATATTCCTCTACCTTATTATGAACATATTTATACTAAACTACGTAAGGACCTTGCCTACGTTTTAAATAATAGTTTCTACAATTAAACATCAATTTAATTTTCTAATTCTCCTTTATAATTGCTTTTGTAATCATAAAGAAAAATACCCTCGCTACTCCGCCTTCTGTTATTTATACCAATTGTAATGGCTGTGATGCCGTTTTATGTTGGTAGCATTTTTACGCTAGCCTAACGTAAGAGTGGATGAGCACAGAGGTGTTTCCACAATGCAATCAACCTTATCCTCAATTCCCTTCACCTGCCATGTGACCACGCCTACACGCACGACTCATTCCTTCAATCATACAAACTTTTCCATATTAACCCAAACAAAATCACCAACTAACCTAATATTTTAGAATCTTATATATTGCCGACATCAAACCCTCCTAACAACGATAGTGGCCTGTTTAAGCTTACTTCCTGCTTTTCTTTAACCTCCCAGGGGATGGAAAGTGCTGTCCGCCTTCACTCGTATTTATTTATATTTTCTTCGAGTGTAATACATTTCATTGTGACTATAAGTTTCCTCACGCTGTTCGTTCTCTGTTCATAAGATAGCTAATTGATTATAAATTTTTTTGAAAGTTACCCTTCATATAATTAAAAATACCACTTATTCATTTTGATAATGTTGTTATATAATTTTAATACTAGCCATGATTTCTTCCTTTGGAGTGTCTAATTCTGTGAATTTACTTTTGTTTTTGTAATATTTTGTGATTTAATTTAAACAAATGTATGCATTTTAAATTTAACTGCTTCAATGTTTTTAGTTTATAACGTTAGATTATTTCATTTATTTGGAAGTAGTGGTATTTTTTTTTATTATTTGTTAGCCTGATGATGGTGGAATCAGTTTATTCCGAAACGTCGTTTATTCTTGTCAATAAAGATCTCTCCATGTTGTTGTCTAAAGCCCTGGTGTTGCTTTTTTCATTGTTAAATTAAGATTCCCACTACTAAGAGTTGGATCAATATATATATATACAGGTATGAGCAGAGAGAAGAGGTATATATACAGGTGTGCAGGTAAGAGTAGTAGAGTAGATAGAGGTGTAAAGAGTATATATATAGATAGGTATATTAGAGTATGAGGTATATGATGTACATATATAGGGTAGTGGTATAGATAGCAGGTAGTATATATATATGGTATGTATGAGGTAGTATATATGGTGGTATATATTTATATGGATAATATGAATAAATATATATATATATATATATATATATATATATATATATATATATATATATATATATATATATATATATATATATATATATATATATATATATATATTTCTCCTCTCAGGTGTCCTATGCCTTTGCCTGTGATTACATTTGATCGGGTGCATGGGCTCCTGAAATCTATGAACGTTAGGAAGGCGGGTGGCCCGGATGGCATTCCTCCCCGTGTTTTGAGGGAGTGTGCTTCCGTGCTGGCCCCTCCTCTCGTTCAACTATATTCTCTATGCCTCAATACTAGCACTTTCCCTCAGTGTTGGAAGCGCGCATATGTCCAACCTATTCCGAAAAAAGGAAGCCGCTCTGATCCTTCTAACTATCGCCCTATAGCTCTCACTTGTATTCTATCTAAGATCTTTGAAACCCTTCTCAACTCTCACTTCTTAGATCATCTGGAATCTCATTCACTTCTTTCCGATCGCCAGTACGGCTTTCGGCGCTCGAGGTCTACTGGCGATATACTTTCCTATCTAACTGATTTATGGTTTTCCGCCCTTCCAAAGCATTTGACCGGGTATGGCACGCGTCACTGCTCTCCAAGCTCCCTTCCTTTGGGTTTCCTCCTTCTCTTTGCTTACTTATGTCTAGTTTTCTCTCAAATCGCTCAATATCGGCTGTTGTTGACGGGGCGACTTCTTCTTCTTTTTCTGTCAATTGTGGTGTTCCTCAGGGTTCTGTCTTATCTCCTACTTTATTCTTACTTTTCATTAATGATCTTCTCACCTGCACATCTAACTCTATCCACTCATATGCCGATGACTCGACCCTTCATTCTTCAACTCATTTCAATTCTGCTCCCTCTTTTACTTCTAGAATTGCCTCTCGTCTTAATCTTTCCGATTCTATTCTCGCAGATCTGGATAGAATTTCCGGGTGGGGTCGTCTCAACCTTGTGAAATTTAATTCTTTAAAAACTCAACTTCTACAAATCTCCCTCTCTAAAACACCTTCCA
>JABUQX010086502.1:20000-25000 GCA_015478945.1 Trachelipus rathkii
AGACAACACATTAAAAAACAATTACAGAAAATAAAAGAAATATTACAGTAATTTTGAAGACTATAATTATATATATATATATATATATATATATATATATATATATATATATATATATATATATATATATATATATATATATATATATATATATATATATATATATATATATATATATATATATATATATATATATTTATATATATATATATATATATAACAATCTTTGCCCCCCCCCTAATTCAAATCCTGCCTACGCCCATGTAAATTGTACCTATATAAATATTAACACTCTTGTAGCACTTCTCGAGAGTTTTGAATCTCCTAACTTTGATGTTATAGGGCTTAAAATCTTTCTCCCTGCTACTGCCATTATCTGGTGTTTCTGCAACTGCTCCCTTAATGGAACAGATTTTCACGTCCTTTTTGATTATCTTACTACAACTCATGAGAATGTTATTTCTTCCCATCCAAATGCTGAGGTCCTCTATTTAGGAGATTTCAACGTACACCGCACTGAGTGGTTGAGTTCCTCTCAGGCTGATGAAGGAGCGGAGGAGGGCAAAACATTAGGTGTTGTCAGCGATCTGGAACAGTTAATTAAGGAACCTACACATATCCCAGATAGACCTGACCAATTCTTGATCACGCTGGTTTTATGTTTCACGGCTACTCCTTCTCAATATAAATACACCATTTTCCCTCCTATCGGTAACATTGACCACAATCTGGTAGCTCTTAATTATAATACTTTTCTCCAACAGATCCACCATGCTCAAAGCGTACTTTCTGGAGCTTTAATCGGGCTAATTTGGGGGGGTGGGGCATTGCGTCGTTTCTTTGCTAACTATTCTTGGAATAAATCCTGCTTTGACTTGGAGGACGCTTCGGTCACTGTTGAAAAGGTAGGAGCCGTAATCGCCGAGGGGATGAGCAGGTTCATTCCATCTTCAATTAAATCTTTTTCTCCACAAAATCCATGGTTCGGTAAAGCCTGCTCTCGCGCCGTTCAAGAAAGAGATATTGCCTATTTGGCATAGAAAAGCTCTCGCTCTCCTATCACTCTGACAAATTTCCATTCTGCTCGGAATCGTTGCAGGGATATTATTCGACAGGCTAGGCTCACTTTCACTAAAAGAAAGTGCTACGACCTACTTGTCTCTCCTAGTGATAAAAATGTCGACATTTTGCCAAAAATATCTCTAATAACTTTTGAAAATCTGCCTTTCCTCTTCTTATTCACTCTGACGGATCTGTAGATAACTCTCCTACTGAAAAGGCTAATTTCTTCGGCCTCCTTTTTTCATCTAATTATACCCTGTCCATTTCGGCATCCCTCTTCCTACTCCTTACCCTCTCAGATTTTCTATGTCTCTTCCTGTGATTTCGCATAACCGGCTGCATGGGATTTTGAGATCTATGAACGTCGGGAAGGTTAGTGGGCCTGATGGCATTCCTGCTCGTGGTTTGAGAGAGTTTATTTCTGATATGAGATATTGCATGTCCTCGTTCAACTCTACTCTCTATTCCTTAATACTAATACATTTCCTCAGTGCTGAAAGTGCGCATATGTCCAGCCAATCCCGAAAAAGGGGAGCCGCTCTGATCCTTTCAACTATCGCCCTACAGCTCTCACTTGTTTTCTACCTAAAATCTTTGAAACTCTTCTTAACTCTCATTTCCTGGATCATCTGGAGTCTCATTCCCTTCTTTCAGATCAACAGTATGACTTTCGACGCTCGAGGTCAACTGGTGACATACTTTCCTATCTAACTGATTTATGGTCTTCTCCCCTTAGGGACTATTGGGAGTCTTGTGTGGTGGCGCTCGATATATCCAAATCTTTTGACCGGGTATGGCATGCGTCACTACTCTTTCTAAACTCCTTTTCATTGGGTTTCCTCATCCTTCTCTCTGCTCATTCTTGTTAATTTTTCTCTCTGATCGTTTCATATCAGCACCCGTTAATGGAGTGACTTCTTCCTCCTTTCCTGTTAATTGTGGTGTTCCGAAAGGTTCTGTTTTACCTCCAACTTTATTCTTACTTTTCATCAACGATCTCCTCAGCTGTACTTCTAACTCTGTTTAACTCTTATGCCGATGACTCAACTTTCCATTCTTCCACTCATTTCAAATCTGCTCCCTCTTTTGCATCTAGAGTTGCCTCTCGTCTTCTGCTTTCCGATTCTATTCTTGCCGACCTAGATTGGATTTCCCGGTGGGGCCACAGCAACCTTGCAAAATTCAACTCTTTAGAAACTCAACTTCTTTACATCTTCTCTCTCAAAAAAAAAAATCTCCTAACTTTCCTATTTTCTTCAACGGCTCCAACGTCCCACCTGTTAACAACATAAACATTCTTGGTAAGGACATAAATAAAACATTGTCTTGGAAACCTCATATCACAACAGTTGCCAAGGGTATTATCAAAGAAGGTGGAAGTTCTTTTCTGGTTGCGGGAATTTTTTTCCTCTTCACAGCTACTCCAGTCATATAAGGCCTTATTCACCCTTGCTTATAGTACTGTTCTCACATCTGGGGGGGGGGGCTTTGGCTCCACCCCTCTATTGGATAGAATTGAGTCTTAAGCTAAGAGACTAATAAATTGTTCCCTACTTTCAGACTCTCTTGACCCTCTATCTATGAATAGGGACGTTGGCGATCTATCTCTTTTCAATAGCCACTGCAACGGCAGATGTTCGGAAGAGTTGGCCTCTTGTATTTCACCTTCATTGAGCCGCCCACGTAGCACAAGGGGTGCCTTGCTCCCGCATGAATTTTGCGTGAGTATAAACCCCCAGACTTGTTCGTTGCTGGTGACTGCTCCTTCTTTTCAGGCCAACTTCTGTTCTGTGCGAACCCTTCCCATCTTCATATTTTTCCAACGCTATTAACTCTTCCTTTCTAAAGCCCAACGTCTGCACTTCACCTGAGAAGATTTGGGTTAGGCTTGGGCCTTTATATTTTATTTTCTGCCCCTCCTTGAAAAGGGCACAGATCGTGAGCGGTGGTAATCTGCATATAATATATATATATATATAATATATACTATAATATATATATATATATAATATATACTATATATAAAAATATATTATATATATATAATATATATAGATTATATATATATACATACTTAATACTTATATATATATATATATATATATGTATTTGAATATATCATATATATATATATATACTTAAATATATATATATAATATATATATATAAGTATATTATATATATATATAGGTATATATATATATATATATATATAATAATAATATACTATATATATACTGTATATATATATATATAGTATAAATATATTATATATATATATATATATATATATATATATATATATAATAAATATATATATATATATATATATATATATATATATATATATATATATATATATATATATATATAATATATATAATAATATATATATATATATATATATATATATATATTAATAATATGAATTAATAATAATATATATATAATATATATTATATAGTATATATTATATATATATATATATATATAGAGAGACGAGAGAGAGAGAGCAAGAGAGAGAGAGAGAGAGGAGAGAGAGAGAGAGAGATGAGAGAGAGAAGAGAGAAGAGAGAGAAGAGAGAGAGATTCAAAATTCTTTTTTTCAAATTATTTCGTACGATTTTACGGGAACTGAACGAAAGTTTCGTACTCGCGAAAATTTGCGTATTTTTTTCGCTCGAACAGCAAGGTATGACGCTTGGCTTTTTCCTTGATATATTTTATTATGAAATATGCAAGATCTACCCGTACGCCCATAGCTTTAAAATTTACTCTTAGCGAACAGAGTAGCGAGGAAAATTTCCAAATGAATATTAAGTTATTATAATTGTTCAATTCTACAGCACATGATTTCTTAACTTTATTTGATCACTAACTGTTCCTTTTTCTTCACTTTCATATAAAAATCTAATAATTTATTACTTTACCATTAAATTATTTTATTAAAAATACTAAAAAATATTGGGTAGGAGCTACCTAGCCCTGCCTACCCTATGTATACGCCCCTGATATATATAATATATATAATAATATATAATATTATATATATATATTATATATATATATATATATATTATATACTATATATATAATATATATATATATTATATATTGTTATAGTTCATATGTATATTTAGTGCCCCATAACATATTATATATATGTATAAAATATATAACTTTTTCTTTGTATATATATATATATATATATATAATATATATATATATATATATATATATAGATATTATATATTAAATATATATATATATATATATATATATATTATAATATATATATATATATATATATAATATATATATAGTAGATATATATTACATATATATAATATATATATATATATATATATATAAATTAAATCACATTATCATTATTATTATTTATTATTATTATTATTATTAATTATTATATTATTATTATTATTATTATTATTATTATTATTATTATTATTATTTATTATTTATTGATTGATTATTATTAGTATTATTATTCTTCTTCTTCTTCTTCTTCTTCTTCTTCTTCTTCTTCTTCTTCCTTCTTACTTCTTCTTCTTCTTCTTCTATCTTCTTCTTCTCTTCTCTTCTTCTTCTTCTTCTTCTTCTTCTTCTTCTTCTTCTTCTTCTTCTTCTCTTCTTTCTCTCTTCTTCTTCTTCTTCTTCTTCTTCTTCTTTCTTCTTCTTTTCTTCTTCTTCTTCTTTCTTCTTCTTCTTTTATTATTATTTATTATTATTTATTATTATTATTATTATATTTATTTATTTTATTATTATTCATTATTATTATTATTATTATTATATATTATTATTAATTATTATTATGATTATTAATTATTATTATTATTTTATTATATTATGATTATTTATTATTATTATTATTATTATTATTATTATATATTATTATTATTTATTATTATTATTAT
>JABUQX010086502.1:35000-60713 GCA_015478945.1 Trachelipus rathkii
TGATATCAATGAATAGTCCAAACCTAAGATTTCGAGAATAGTCCCTTTGGGCCGGTTTTGCGCTAATCTTTTTCATCAGACTGTTTAAATAAAATAAATATATATATAATATATATTAATAATATAAAGTTACTCATAAATGTAATACTTTATAACATACTGTATAAAATAATATAAGAGATCATAGACCATATAATATAATAATAAAAATAGAAACCAGAAAAATAAAATAATAATATAATATATATATATATTATATATATATTGCGTGACAAAACATTAAAATCTTTTTAAATAAAAGCATGACAAATACTAAAAATCATTTCACTTATTAAAATAAATATAGTTTCAAATATTTCTTCTAATATTTATTGAGTATTACTTTTTAAAATGTACATATCGTCATACGGATTTTCTCTACTCTCTTTTATTAAATAATAAAGTGAATTAAAATACGCGGTAGTAAAATGTGGGCAAAACATCTCCTCTCTCTCTTCTACCTCTCTCTCTCCCTCTCTCTCATCTGCTAAAATCCTCTAACAATCATAACTCATATTCAAAGCATAAAATATATTCCTCAAATAAACCTTTTCTACAATCTCTCTAACTCTCTTTCTCTCTCGTCCTCTCTCTCTCTGATCTCATAACAAATCTCTCTCTCTACTCTCAGTCTCATACTCTCTCTCTCTCTCAAAGTAAAATAAACACATGACTAAAGACAACATACACACAACACCACACACAACACAAACACACACTACCACATATAAGTCCTCCTAATACCTTATATAAAAATAAAACGAAATATATATATATATATATTATATATATATTATATATATATATATATATATATATATAATATATATATATATATATAGGCAAAGATGTTCAACCGCTTCGAATTACTGGTGCATCACAAATTTTTTATGGAATAAAAAACTTGAGTACTCGCCCAAATGTGAGTTTCTGCATTTATCGTTTGGGATTAAAAAACGCGCAAAATAAAAAAATTACGAATAAGAGGCAACCACGTAGAATCATATTGAAAGAAATTAATAAAAATAATCATGCAAATAAAAATAAATAATTATCTCATTTATTGTTACATAAAATTAAAACTAATTAAAAATATTGCTTGAAATAAATAAATAATAACATAAAATTAAAATACAAATAAAAATAATAATAATTAATAATAATAATATTTATTGGTGTAGTAATCACTGAGAGCAAAAAAATAAAACGAAAGAGACAAGTGAGAGCAGCAAAATGAGAACAAAACATCTCTCCACACCATCGTCCCAAAAAATTAACACCATACCACTACTATAGTAATAATTAATATACCAACAGCATTACCCAATCCATAACTGACACTCCACACCCCAAAATATCACCCGTATAATTATAAAATAAATCTAACTATTAATTTCGAAATTAAAAATAATTAAT
The DNA here is from genome assembly GCA_015478945.1 of Trachelipus rathkii. Lineage (NCBI taxonomy): Eukaryota > Metazoa > Arthropoda > Malacostraca > Isopoda > Trachelipodidae > Trachelipus > Trachelipus rathkii. The sequence goes on from JABUQX010086502.1 coordinate 36,456, forward strand.
ATATAAAAAACTATAAAAAAAAAGAGAAATAAATCTTAATTATATATATTTACAAAATAAAATATATATATAATATAAATATAATAAATATTAAATAATATAATAAATAAAAATAATATATATATAAAATAATAAAATAGATAGATATATTATATAAGGATATATATATATATATATATAAATAATAAAAATATAATAAATAAAAATATAATATAATATATATAAATAAATAATAAAAATATATATTTATAATTAAATATATATATAAAAAAAAAAAATAAGATATATATAAAAATAAATATAGTATATTAAGAACAAAAAATAATAATATATATAATATAATATAAATATATAAAAGTATGATAATTAAATAATAAAAATTATATATATAATATATATAAGAAAAGAAAAAATATAATATATATAATAAAGATATATAATATATATATATATATAATATAAAATATACAATAAAGCACAGTCACTTAGAGGAAAGAATAAATGAACGAATATTGTATAACGTTTTGGCATAAATATTTCAAATGTTTGGCTTACATGTAAAGGCTAACCAGACCAAACGCACTTTGTGTAAGCTAAGAAAATCAGCTAACAACAAAGCACACAAAAAAAAAATATACACAATAATAAATCAACAACACACACACAAAAAAAAAAAAAAGAGATTACATTCTTATAAAAGTTAAAAAGTCCACGCAGTTCAAGATTTGACACAGTCCAATTCGGTGCTCCTTATAAACAGTGATTTAAAATTCCTTATTTTAAAGGGGGGTATAAATGTACTCTTATTAGAAATTTTTTCAATTGATATGAGTTCTAATAGAATTCTTTTGTATCATCAGTATTATGGAGTCTTCTATAGAGAAGACAGAGATATATCTTAGGGTGATTCTTAAAGACCCGCCTGTGTTAAATGAGATTGACAAAATCGAGAAATATTGGAGTTGCGAAGCAAGGATAGTCTTTATTTGAAATTTATTTATTAATGTGATAACAATAATAATGTTTATCAGTAATAATACAGTAAATAAATAATGAATAGATAATAATTACATTGTAAATACACAGATGAATGATATAATTAAATATATAAAAATAAATGAATAAATAATTAATTATGACATAATAAATAAAATTACATAGTCACACGGACATTAGGATAAAATTAACAGATATAATAAATAATAATAAATACAAAAAAAAAAAATGAATATATAAATAATAATAAGAAAAAATAAATGGCATGATGGACAAATGAGAAATTATAATAATAAATCAAATCAAATCAAAAGTATTTTATCCTGTCAACAATGTTTATTATCTAACACATAATTAAAAAAAGAAAATACATTGACGAGAATTGAACTTCTGAAGGGACGTTTTCGTCCTTAAAAAATAACAATGATAACAATAATAGTAAAATCATAATTTAGAATATATATATAATAAGGATATATAATATATAAAAAAATAAAACAAAGAAAAATATAGTATAATATATATATAAATATAATAAAAAAAAAAAAATAATAAAAAAAAATATAAAAAAATAAATAAAATATATATATATATATATAATAAAATGAAGATAAAAATAATAAAAATAAAAAGAATGAATATATATAAATATAAAATAGAAAAAAATAAAATATAAGTAAAATAATATTAATAATAAAAAAGCAAATAATATAATAGTAATAATAATATAATATAATATATATAGTAATAATATAATATATATAATATAAAGAATATATAATATATATATATATAAAAATAGATAGATATATAGATAATAATATATTAGTAAAAACATGAATTATTACATAAAAAACTATACAAAACTACGTAATGACAACCACGAAAATGTAAAAATAACAAGTTAAATTTAATCAATAAACCGGTAATACTGTATACCAACAAAATAAAATAGAAAAAAAAGTCAAAAATAAATAATATACAACTCATTAAGCGCACAAAAATACTAAAACAGTAATTACAATACCATAAAACATAATAAAACGTATAACGAAATATAGCAATATAAAACAAAATAAAAAAAAAAAATAATAAGTACAATAACCAAATCATATAAAATCCACAACATCAAACTGAAATCACATACTCAATAAAACCAATAAACTACAAAAACAACATAATGAACGTTATAAAGAATAATAATAATAAAAATAATAATGAATATAAAATTATTGATAAAAGAAAAAACATATACAAAATATTATATAGAGATAAAATAAATATATATATTAAAAATAATATATAATGAATATATAATATAAATAAAATATAATAGTAATAAGAATAAAAAAAGATATATAAATAAATAATATATATAGAAAAAGATATAAATAAATAAATAATATAATATAAATAATTGATAATAATATATATATAAAAAAGGAAGAAATATAATAATAATATATATATATATAAATATAATAAAATAATAAAATATAATAAGATTAAGTCTACTCAGTTATACTAAATAATATAAAAACTAATTAATAATAAAAGTATGACAAATAACCAGATATAATACAATAAAAGCAAAATATATAGAGTAAGAACGACAAGTCAGATATATAACCAGTACGCAAAAAAAAAAACCAAACCAAAACAAGCAAAACCAACAAAAAAGTAACTAATCAAACAACATATAGCGCATACACATGACGAATACTACTAAATATTAAGCCACACCGCTGACAAAAAAAGTGCAATAATAAAGCTACCACACAAATACATGATAGAATAAAACACGAGTATATAACCAGGCACAAACAGACGCATAAAAAATATACAATAATAAACAGGAAAGTAAAATATAATCAGATGAAAATATATATTATATACCCAATACCCAAAAATTAAAGAATAATATATATCCACTGCACGAAGGAGAATGTATATTTTAAACTTATAAACTCATAAATAATATTTAGAGTTTCAAATAAATATTTCTGAAATCAAGAAATAACTCTAACTCCTATATAAACATATGAAAATAAACTCACGCAAACTAGACATAGACAATAAACTATATATAAATTATATATAATAGTAAGTCACCTAAATAAGTACCAATAACCCATATATAAAAAAGGAAAAAGAAAAAAGCAATAAAAATAATATACACGGAAATAAGATAATACATAATACCTAACATAACACTAGACATAATAAAATCATATTATATCAACTAAAACCGAAAGAAAATATAATCACCACACAAATAAAATAACACTCACAAAATAGAAACAAATCAATACAGTAATACTAAAAAATATAAGCACCTCAACGCCCGAAAATTTAAACCGTTGGAATCTATCTCATATACAATCATAAAAACATAAATAATAAGCATTTAGAAGTCCTCACTAATCAAAAATTTAGCTAAAAATAATTTAAGGTCAGTAAACTAGTATGTGTTTGGGCCATATGTGAAAAAGAAGAAAACGAAAATAAAGGTAGTTCTCTGCCTTCAAAGGAGAAAAGCAAAGAAATATTTTGCAACGACGAAGCAGTTTGTTTTGACGTAGATTCAACAGTTATCAGAGATGAAGGACTCGTTCAATTAGCAGCGCACTGTGGCAAAGCAGAACAAGTTAAAAAAATAACTGAAGAAGCAATGAAAGGTGGTGTTGAGTTTAGGGATGCATTACGAGCAAGATTAAACCTTATACGACGTCGATAGAGATAGTACGAAGTTTCATTAGGTAAAATCCTCTAAAACGTTAAAAAAATATCGAGTAATAACCTTGTGAATAAGTTTTATAAAATTGCCCGTCGCTTGAATTAGTCGGGAACAGAAGCAATTCGAAATATTATACTTACGCATTCAGTTTTGCGATGGCTAACACTAATTGTGACTTTTTACTTTGAATTTATGCGTAGTTTTAAGTTAGTATAGCTATAAATAAAAGTGATTCTTTATATCATTTTAGAATAGGTTAAAATTAATGTTATTTGTTAGGATTTATATTTGTAAATATTTTAGTTAAACTTAAAGTTCAAATATATGTATGTATATGTGGGGGTTTTTAGAGAATTTTAAATAGTTAAATAAAGATTTTAATAGAAATAAAGTTTTAACGGGTGCAAATTTTAAAGAAAAGAGAAAGGAAGAAAAAGAAAGAAGGGAAAAAAAAGAAAAAAAAGTGTAGAATAGATATATATATATATATATATATATATTATATATAAATTGATAATATATATATATATATATATATATATATATATATATATATATATATATATATAAATTGATAGAGTGTAGGTTTTAACCTTTTATATTATCATTTTAACCTTTTTAGTTGTCATTGTTTTTATTGTGGGTATATTTGGTGAGCGGGGTGGTGGCCTTAGGTGTTGGGAAGTGCCTAGGGTGGGGAGTCCCACAAAGCGTGCAGCCTGGTGAGTATATATATAGAAGAAGGGAAAAGATGGGGAGGAGAGAGGTAATTAGGGTGGGATGTATGAACGTGAGAGGGGTAAACGAGGATTTGAAGAGGGAGGAAGTGGGGTTAATGTTTGAAGAAAAAAGGTTGGATGTGCTAGGGTTAACAGAAACTAAGCCTGAAGGGAAAGAGGAGATGGACTTTGGAAAATACAAGGGTATGGTATCAGGGGTGAACGAGAGAGTGAGGGCGAGGGAAGGGGTGGGAATAGTTATGAGGAAAGAGGTGTGGGATAAGGTAAGGTTGTGCAGCCAGGTGAGTTCGAGGATAATGTTTGGGTAAAGTGAAATTCGGGGGGGAAATGTGGGTTTTTATATGCGCATATGCCACCAGTGAATGGAGCGAGGGAGGAGGAGAGAGAAAGATTTTGGAGTGAGTTGAATGAGTGTTGGGAAAAGTTTCGGGGTAAATGATAAAATTTGTCTATTGGGAGATTTGAATGCAGGAGGGGGGAGGGGAGGGGGTGGGAAGAATATTAGGACCATTTGGGGTAGGGGGGAGGAATGTTAATGGAGAAAGTCTGTTAGAGTTGTGTGTTGAAAGAAGAAATGATTGTGGGGAATACTTGGTTCAAAAAAAGTGAAAATCATAAGTATACATGGAAGAGTGAGATCAACGGGGGGGAGGGCGGTACTGGATTATGTGTGTGTAAATGGGGAAAGGATAGAGGCAAGATTACTAGATGGTAAATGTATTTAGAGGGGCGGGGGGGGGAATATCGGATCACTATTTGGGGGTTGCTAAGGATAAGGGTGGGAGGAGAGGTGACGGTTAGGGAAGGGGAGAAAAGAGGGGAGTAGAAGTGATAAAGGTGGAAAAATTGGAGGAGACAGTGTGTAAGAGGGAGTTTAAGAGAGGTTATGGAGGATAGGTGGAGAGAAGTGAGAGGGACGGGAATTGGGGAGGTGGAGGGGGAGTGGATGAGATTTAAAAAGGCAGTATGTGAAGAGGCTAGAAGGGTATGTGGAGTAAAAAAGGGTGGGTGCAAGCAGAAGGAAAGGGAGTGAATGGTGGAGTGAGGAGGTGAAGGAGGTGGTGAAAGGAAAAAGGAGGCTTATGTGAAATGGTTGGGAAGTAGGAGAGAGGAAAGCTGGGAGGAATATAGAAGGGGTAGAGTGGAAGCAAAGAGGGCGGTGGAGACGACGAAGAGAAGAGCAAAAGATGAATGGTGTAGAAAAGTGACGGAAAATTTTGAATCGGGGAAGCAAGATGTTCTGGAAAGAAGTAAATAAAAAAGGAAAAAAAGGAGGGGTTGGGGGAGAGGATTAAGGGAGGAGATGTGGGAGTGGATAGGAGGAGAGGACAGGGTGAGGAAGAGGTGGGGGGAGTATTTTAGGGGATTATTGAGTGGGTGGGGGAGGGGAGGAAGATGTGCAAGAGGTGAGGATGGGGAGTGAATTGGGAGGGAGGGGGAGGATGAAATACAAATGGAGGAAATTATTAGGGCCTTGAATAAAGGAAAAAAGGGAAAGTCCGCAGTTCTGGATGGTGTGAGAATGGAATGTTGCAGAAGGGAGGTATAGGGGTGAAGGAATGGCTGTATAGGTTATTATAATAATAGTTGGGAGGAGTGGTGAGGTTACCACAGGGATGGGAGGATGGTTGTTCGGTTCCCTGTATAAGGGGAAAGGGGATATGGATGGATGTGGGAAATTATGAGGTATTGTCCTTTTAAGTGTGGTATGGGAAAGTGGTATGGGAGACCTACTGATTGAGAGAGTGAGAGGTTTTAACGGAGGAGAGAATGGGGGAAGAACAAGGAGGATTTAGGGAGGGAAGCGGGTGTGTGGACCAAGTGTTTACACTAAAGATGCTTGGGGAGAAAAGTATAGAGAGGAAAGGGAAAGTGTATGGGTGTTTTTTTAGATTTAGAGAAAGCAATATGATAAGTGAAGAAGGGGTGAATTGTGGAGGGGTGTTGGAAGGAAAATTGGAGTGGGGGTAAATTAGGCAAAGGTATTTAGGGCCTTTTATAGGAATAGTAGAATGTGTGTGGAGAGTGTTAGGAGGGGAGAATGGATGGTTGGGGTGGTGAGAGGATTGAGGCAGGGGTGTGTAATGTTCGCCGTGGCTATTCAATTTGTTTTTGGAAAGTGTTTGTAGAGGAATGGTGAGGGAGGGGAGGGGGGTGGAACTGATGAATGGGGAATGATCGAAGGGAAGTGAACATGATACTGTTTTCGGGGACGATACTGGCCTAGTGGCGAAGAACGCGGAAAGGGCTGAGGTATTTGGTGAGGGAGTTTGAGCGAATGTGTGGACAAAAAGGGGCTTAAAATAAATCCAGGTAAGAGTAAATTGTTAGTGTTTGAGGAGGAGGAAGAGAGGAGGGGGGGGGTTAGAGTTTAGAGTAGGGGGTGTAGTATTGGAAAGAAGTAAAGATTTTTAGCTATTTAGGGAGGGATTTGGGTAAGGGGGGAGGGATGAAGGAGGAGATAGAAAATAGAGTAGGAGAAGGGAATGAGAGCTTTGAAGTGTCTGAGAGAATTGTGGAAAGGGGGGGATTTATCCCAGAAAGTTAAGATAAGTATGTTTGAAAAATTTGTGTACTAGCGGTGTTGTATGGGTGTGGAACGTGGGGGTTGAATGGCCAGGTCCAGGAAGAAGTTGGAGGTATTTGAGATGAAGGGGTTGAGAAGCGGTTTGTTGGGGTTCGCAGAAAAGGGAGAGTATTAGGAATAGGGTGGTGAGGGAGAGATTTGATTGGGGAATGGTTTGGTGGGGAGAGCGGAGAAGGGAATGTTAAGATGGTATGGGCATTTAGTGAGAATGGAGGAACAGAGAGTGGTTAGGAAAGTTTGGAAGGCGGAGGGGATAGGAAGGAGAGGAAGGGGGGAGACCAAGAAGGAGGTGGCTGGAGGAATAAAAGAGATGCTGGAGGAGGGAGGGATGAAGGAGGAAGAAGGGTAGGGTGTTGGCGAGGGATAGAGTGGGGTGGAGAGTTGGGTGAGGGCGAGATGAAGGGAGGTGTGAATGAGAGAGGCTGTGCGTACCACTACCCCGCTCAAGCGGGAAAAAGTGTAGGTAAAAATAAATAAATAAATAAATAAATATATATATATATTATATTATATTATATATATATATATAATATATTATATATTATCTATATAAAGTATATATATTATATATATATATAATATAATATATATATATATATATATAATATATATATATATAATTTGAACAGATCATCATTGGCGATGCTGATCAAGAAGAAAAAGTTTCCAACGTGAAAAGGACTTCAAGAAACAGACTTCAAACATCAGTAGCACACGAGGAAAGGAGTAACAATAATAAATGTCAAAACTTCTGTTGGCAAATATTGTAATGTAAGTTTTTAAAAGCAATGAAATTCAAGGCGTGCATAGTCATCTGGTCTTGCATAATGGAAAGTTTAAATGTCCCTTGTAATTATGAAGTGCAAGCAAATCAAGCTTGAAACGTCATCTTCTAATTCACAGTAATATTAAATTATTTAAATGTGCTGAGTGCAATTTTGAATATAACCTGAAGCACCAATTAAAAATCCACATTCTTAACCATGCAAATATAAAATTATTTAGATGTTCTGAGTGCAGCTATGAATGCAATCGAAAAGAAAGTTTAAGATTTCACATGCTTAATCATGAAAATATAAAATTATTTAAATGTTCTGAGTGCAGCTATGAATGCAATCGAAAAGGAAGCTTAAGATTTCACATGCTTAAACATGAAAATATAAAATTATTTAAATGTTCTGAGTGCAGCTATGAATGTAATCGGAAAGAAGCTTTGAGAATTCACATGCTTAATCATGAAAATATAAAATTATTTAAATGTTGTGAGTGCCCCTATGCATGTAATCGCAAAAGAGACTTAAATATACACATGCTTATACACGGAAATAAAAAATTATTTAAATGTTCTGAGTGCAGCTATGAATGCAATCAAAAAGGAAGTTTAAAAATTCACATGCTAAATCATGAAAATATAAAATTATTTAAATGTTGTGAGTGCAGCTATGAATGTAATACGAAAAACCACTTGAAAAGGCACATGTTTAAACATGGGAAAGTAAAATTATTTAAATGTTCTGAGTGCAACTATGAATGCAATCAGAAATGCGACTTAAAAAAACACATGCTTAAGCATAGAGAAATAAAATTATTTAAATGTTCTGAGTGCAATTATGAATGTAACCAGAAAGACAACTTAAAAGTTCACATGCTTAAACATGCAAATATAAAATTATTTAAATGTTCTGAGTGCAGCTATGGATGTAATTCTAGAGCAAATTTAAAAAGACATATGCGTAAGCATGGAAAGGTAAAATTATTTAAATGTTCTGACTGTAGCTATGAATGTAATGACAAAGGGAGTTTAAAAATCCACATGCTTAATCATGCAAATATTAAATTATTCAAATGTTCTGAATGCGGATATGAAAGCAATCGCAAAGGACACTTTAATGTACACATGCGTACACATGGAAATGTGAAATTATTTAAATGTTCTGAGTGCAACTTTGAATGTAATTACAAAGATCAATTAAAAATCCATATGCTTAATCATGCAAACATAAAATTATTTAAATGTTCTGAGTGCAGCTATGAATCTAATGATAAAAGACATTTAAAAATACACCTTCTTAATCATACGAATATAAAATTATTTAAATGTCGTAAGTGCCCCTATGCAAGTAATCGCAAAGGAGACTTTGAAAATCACATGCTTAAACATAGAGATGTAAAATTATTTAAATGTTCCGAATGCAGCTATGAAAGTAATTGGAAAAAGTGCTTACAATTACACATTCTTAATCATGCAAGAGGTTTGGACCCGGATGAGGGATAAATACCTCCCTTCGAGGAGTGAAATTTAAAAAAAAAAAATAAAAAAAAAAATAAAAATAAAAAAAAAAAAAAAATTATATAAATGTTGTAAGTGTAGCTATGAATGCAATCAGAAAGGAAGTTTGAAAAAACACTTACTTAGGCATGGAAAAATGAAATCTGAAATAATAGGAATTGGGAAATATTTAAAGGGCAATGATGGAAGATTCATTGGATGGGTACATGAACGTGAAAACTTGAAACCTTCATCAACATCAATTGTAAAAAAAATGAATGACTATCTAAGAGATGTGAGATTTGATGGAGAAGGCAGAAATAATGAAAGTTTGGAGAGAGAAATAAAGAATGCTAAGATGACATACAAAGAGAAGAGAGAAGAAGCAAATCTAGAACAATGGAAAAATCACACATTTGCCAAACACCATAAAAACATACTGGATGAAACCTTCATTGACACTTACAAATCAAATGAGGTGATGATAAAGGGGCAAACCTAGAACAATGGAAAAATCACACATTTGCGAAACACCATAAAAACATACTGGATGAAGCCTTCATTGACACTTACAAATCAAATGAGGTGATGATAAAAGGATGGCTAAAAAGTGAAGACGAAAGAACCATCCTAGCAGCCCAAGATCAAGCCCTCAGGACCAACTGGTTCAAAAAACACATAGAAGGACAAAATATATCGGACAAATGCAGAATGTGCAATGAATGGTCTGAATCAGTATGTCACATATTATCTGGGTGTGGGGTTTTGCTGCTGAGGGGCTCATATACAGAAAGACACAACAACATATGCAGACTGATCCATTATAGATTATGCAGAAAATTTGAAATAGAAGTAAATACAGTTAACCACTGGAAACATAACCCAAACAATATAGAAGAAAACAACAGAGTCTTAATATTATACGATTACAATATACCAACCGACGCACAAGTCACTCATAACAAACCAGATATAGTCATCCATAACAAAACTGAGAACAAATGCTGGATCGTAGAGGTCGGAGTCCCGTGGGATGGAGGCATCTCGGCCTACGAAAGGGAAAAAGAACTCGAATACCAAAGGCTAAAGTACGAACTAAGGAGATTGTGGAATATAGATATGATTGAAATGGTTCCAGTGATTGTGGGAGCTACGGGAACAATAAAAAAGAGCCTTGAAAAACATCTCGAGAGACTCCCGGTAAAGGTATCCACACTGGGGCTGAGTATGACAGTAATTAAGAAGAGTTTAAGCATACTAAGAACTGTGCTGGGGTATCGATGAGACACCAAAGAAAGGGAAATTATGTGGGTTGTTCTTAGGATTAAGGTTTAATCCCGAACAACCCCATAAAGGAAAATATATATACCCTTAATAAAGGAGTTTAAAAAAAAAAAAATGAAGTTATTTAAATGTTCCAAGTTCAGTTATGGAATGTGATCACAAAGGAGACACACACACGCACGCACACACTTAAATATGGAAACTTCCGCGCACTCTCAAAATGGTAAATATAAATTAATGCATGGTAGCAATTCTATTACACATGATAGGGGTATGGCAACACACACACACACACAGGTAGGGCTGATAAGACGGAGTTGTGGATGGAGTTCCCCCTTTTTTTCTCAAAAAAGTTCACCCGTCATGTCATGGCCCTATTTAAGGAGTTGAAATTCTCTAGGTAATTGCTACCTAGGATACGGATGATGGATGGGTCGGACAACCATTGAGCCAAGAAAATTTTTCCTATCAAATATTTTTCATATTTGTGATTATAAATGAAAATAAAAGGATCTTGAACCGAATAACTTTAAAATGATTGAGCTGGAGTCGGAGTTGTGTAACTTTAAATTTAGTCATAGTTGAAAGTAGTAAGGAAAACGGGATGGGATTACCAGAACATTTGCCCCCTTCAGTCCCAAATATGCAGGAAGACGCTTCGCTCCCCCGTTTCCCTTATAAGGTTTTTTTTTTTTTTTTTTTTTTTAAGGGAAGTTGGAAACTTATGAAAACAAAAAATTTATAAAAATTAATTGTCTATAATAAATATGGAGATAATTTATAAAAGTGATGGAATAAATTATATTTTTGAAAGTAGTGATTCGTTTTGTTGGCATTGCAATTCTAGATCTTGTAAATGGGATCTAATAAAAAATTATACAATCCTTGTGATAATAAATGGGAGATAGAGGAAAGAAATTTTTATTCTTAAAATGAGACATTTAATTATGATTATAAAGCTTATCGTTCTCAAGATACACAAAATAATGATAATAAACCATTGAAGTATTTATCAAGAATATATTCAGAGAAAATTATTGATAAATAGAACAGACATGTTAGCAGGTAAAGTGTTCAGGTTGAAAACCATCTTTAAATGTTCATTATAAATTGTTTAAATTGCTACAATTATGTGGTGTCAAATGTAATATGTCTGATTTTCAGAAAGTTTCTAATAAAAGAAATTACATTAAATGAATACAATAAAATGTGGAAGAAAATATGTGAGAATAATAAGTGGGATTTGAAGTAAAAAGGATATGAGTATTATATATAAAATTTTTATATATATAATTTTTTTAAGTTATTCCGAATCGTTATCAAAATCAAATTTTATTCCTTTATCTGAAGTTTTAGAAGTTATGTAGTCAATAAATTTATTAAAAAGATTCTTTTAGTTCTTTGATGTCATTACTTGTAAAAACGTCTAAATTTACCAGTTTTTTTAATCTGCCAGTGTTTACCCCATTAATTTTCGAGAAATTTTCAATAGTGTCCATTTTTTTATCAGGGTTGGTAATTTTTTTGATTTTTTTTTTTAGAAAATTAATTTAATTTTTTCATATTCGTGACATCAAGCGAAATATAATTTGTAAACAAACTTACTATTTTTAAGTTCGATATAGTGTTATTTTTCAATTAATTTTCAATTTTTAACCCTAGGCCCTAGCTCTAGGTTCAAAATCTTAAAATAGGACCTATAGTCTATGGCACAATAAAACAGCAACACTAAAGAGTGTTACGGGTTACAATGCCAATAGTTTGTTGAAAATTGAAAAAAATATATTAAAAACTTCATAATATATATAGTTTTATTTTAATTTTTTTATTTCTATTGAAGTTGAATCACTTAAATATACAAAAATAAAAAATATAAAAAAACAAAAGAATAGAGTAAAAAAATCAGTTGATCTTTTTCATTTGAGTTTTTTTCGTGCCATCCATGTTTTTATAGATTATTTTATTATGAATCAATTATCAGAAAGTTTCTAATAAAAGAGAAATTGCATTAAAAGAATACAATAAAATATGGAAGAAAATATGTGAGATTAACAAATATGATTTGATTAAGTAAAAAGGATATGAGTATTATATATAATATTTTATATATAATTTTTTTCTTTTAAATTTAATTAGTCTGAATCGTAATCATTTAATGATTCTGAATTTTTCTCATCACCTGAATCGTAATCATTTTCAGATGTTATTCTATCGATTCATGAGCTATCTCTATCCATGTTTCTAGAAAAGTTATGTTGGGAATAAATTTATTTAAAAGATCTAATTCTTGGATATCTTTACTAGTAAAAGTTTCTAGATTCATAAGTTTTTAATTCTTTGAATGTTTACCTCATTAAGTTTTTATTAGAGATATTTTAGAGAGATTTTTAATGATGCTCATTTATTATAGATTATTTTATTATAAATCAATTTTCTTTACCAAAAAACTTTTCAACTTCATTCTTTTAAAAAAGTTTATGAAAAATTAATTTGATGATAATCTCCACCAATATATTGCATTTTAATATCGCTTTCATTGAAAAATTTAATTTGCTCATCATTCAAGAGATTCACATATCTTCTTGGAAGAAATACATTAGTTACTTCATCCTCTCCTACACGCAGAATTGCAAACATTGCGAGGCCATATTTTATATTTATTTTTCAAAGTTCAATAGCCTTATAAATCGCATCTTTATTTAAATCGGATAGTTTTGTAGTCTGCACGTAATCAGTTCAATAGTTTAAAAATTTTAACACCTCTGATTTGTTTTCCATCTATTTATAGAGAAAGAAAAATTTTTTTTTATAAGATACCCATATTTGCTTTTTATTTCAGCATCAGTATTTTCAGAACTATGTACTACATTTCCAAAGTCATCGTTTATAATAATTTATTATCTATATTTTCTTCAAAGCTATGCATCACACTTCTAGTAATTATTTACAGAAATATGTTCATACATATTTTTATCATCTTTATATTCACTTTCAAACTCAATTTCCTCATCCTCAATAGGTTCATCTCCCAACATATCATTTTCGAAAGGTCATTCAGATTTCCTAAATCATATTATAGAAACATTTGAATGGTATGGATGGATTTTTCATTGGTTGTATCACTTGCATCTTGAAAATTTATATCTCCTTCATTAAGATGAGTGTTTTTTATCTAATAATTGCAGAGTTTGCATCATCATAATTACTTATATCTAAATCTCTAAATTCATCTCTGTTGATAAATAACTTCACCGAAATATATTGATCATCATCTAAAGATGTCATTGTAATTGTATTTATAAATCCTTCATATGGCATAACAAAACCAGTTTTCTTCGAAGATGTTCCTTTTATTCAAGTGGAAACTTTCCCGATTCTAATTTTGAATTAGTTTGAAATAGTTTCCTACGCGCTCTTATTAGTATCTAACAATGAAATCTATTTATTAATCGTTTTAAAGCGTTCTCAAAATCTTTTTATCAAAACTTTAGCATGCAAATCAAACGGTTGAGATTTTACTTCAACAAAATTTTTAATTTGATCATCTTCAGATTCTAATTCAGTTACTGATTTATTCATATTTCCTGTTATACGTCTTAACATTTCATCAGCTTTACTTCTTATTTCTGTTGTTAAATTATCTATATAAAATTTTGTAGTAACATGGTTTTTTTTTTTTTTTTTTTTTCTCTCTCTCTCGAGGAAAAGCTACATTTGCTAGCCTTTTATTTTCAATATGAAAATTACCTTCTTCTTCTAAAAGATTAAATCCAATTCCTGACATCCTTTGATTCTGTCGAAATCCCGAGTTCTATGTTCTTTTCAGGACCACTATTCAAAATGTTAACACTCATTTGTTATAGAGAAAAAAGTTCAATTAAAATTGGTGAAAATTTAAATTTCAATTACAAAGCAACTCGGAAAAGAACGCAGATAAACACAAGATGACCGCAAATAACTTCATTCAATTTTTGTATTTGATACGTTGAATAGACAATATCGCATTGAATACAATTTCAAATTCATTCGGAGGTTCAACACCGAATGAATTGACATAATAGCATAAGTTTTTACAATTCTTAAACCAACATGTCCAATGAGTTCCTGAACCTTTTATTGAATCCAAATTTAAATTCCACATTACTTTTTATTAGATTTTTTTGGAAGAGCATCTCTCATAAATTCCTTCAAAGTTTGGAATTTTAAGTTCATTAACGTATTTCATAAGATCCTATTAACTCCATGCTTTCATCGGAATATTTAATTTTTGTATGGTTTTAAAAATAAACCCTCGTCAGTTTTTCGACGGGCGTTGATTTTAAAAATATCTTTTCCATTAATTTTTTTTTTCATTTGGAGGTTATGCCTTCTAGTTTCTTCTATTGCTTTTGAGCTGCATTTTTATCATTTACAGTCTTTGTCATAGCACTAGCTCCACAAGCAAGAGAACCAATTGCACTTACAGCTGCTAATAACGTTAGAAGTGTTATTAAAAATCCTCCTTGTTTTGCCAAGGCTGTTACTTGTGGTATACTTAATTTTAAATTAAATGGTATACCTTTTAAAAATTTAACTTTTTGAGTTTAAGTTAGGAGAAAAAATATATTTCCTTTACGCTTTGGATTAATTCTAAATATAGAAGATTTTTTATTTACTGCGTTTTATTCGGTGTGAGATATACTTTCATATCGTCGTACATTATTTATTCAAGAAGAAAAAAGTTATTCTATATAAATTTTTATATAAAATTATTTTCCTTTTTATATGTTTATTTTTTTATTTTAATTTTGGCTCATGTCGATTATCAGCTTCCAGTTAAGCTTTAGCCAATTCTCTTTTAAAACCTACTAAATCGAACAAAAGGAGCAACAACGCTCAATGTGTTGAAAGTTTGAACTTTTTTCTAATTAGTTAGTTATTGAAACAATGGAAAGTGAAATAAATTACTTTTTTATATATATCACACAACGAAAGCTAACGTAATGAACTAATTATTTTGAGAAATTTGTTTTTCCTTTTTTTTTTGTAAAATTAAACAGAAAAAAAAGAAAAATTAATATTAATTTTAGCAACGGTTTTGCTGGATGCGTGCGGTCGGCAGTATCTTCGCGGCGTAATGTATCCTACTCTATGGTATTGATTAATTAAAAAAATTGTCCATCGTCTACATTCATAATTACAAACCTTAGGTACATAATCCCGAATGCCACTCTATGGTATTTTGTTTAATTAAAAAAAAATCTATATGACGTCTACATTCATAATTGCAAACTTTAGGTAAATAAATCAAATTTAAACAAATGAATTGTCGTACTTTTTGTTAGCTTAGGGGTGAAGCCCCCAAAAAATATCAATTTCTTTTTACTTTTTTTATTAAATTTTTTAAAATTTTAATTACACTTTTATTTGACTTTTAAGAAATGTGTTCGGACCCATGAAATCTATTAGTATATGGAGATGGAGGCGGATAACAGACATGTTCCTTAATTTTTTTTTTCATTGATTATTTGAAGTAAATTGAGTTTTTATTCTTCCACATTCTAAACATGTACCTCTAAGCATATTACTTTTAGAAGTTATAACCTTTCGAACATTTTCAGTATTTGTTATTTTCCTACAATGAATTCAATAATATATCATTTATTTAAGAGAAAAAATAAACTAATAAACGATATTCATTTTATTCCCATCAGATTCTAATTTTAAAATTCGATCTGATAATACTAATGCATAAGCCATTGTAGGTTTTAATATATATTTATAAGTTGCTCGTATTTGATATCTGTGACCGAGTTTTTAATTTTTCAGATTGTTTACTTATATCAAATACTAGCAGTGTGTATAAGTTCCGGTATTCTGTTAATTAAAGTAATATAATAATTTTCTTTATGAAGTACATGATTAAAATAATCCGATAACATTTTATAAGCGGTAGTATAATAATTTTCATTAAAATCAAGAAGATCCATTTCTGGATATCTTTCACTATTTAATTGAACACAAACGTTATTTATACTACAATGATCAAATATAGCTGGATTCATAATTTGATTATCGTCTTTGCTTTCTTGAAATGCTAAAATTATAAACCTCCGTTTCTTTGATCCGGTTGTAACATTTAATCTCCAATGGAGTTGTTTTTGTCTTTGATTTACTTCTACAGATTCGCACTGTCTGTTTAAGAAATTAACATGTAAAACAATTTTGTTCAGAATATCATTACTTAATTTTAGCATATATTTATCTGTAAGGTTTACATGTGGAATTCTCCAAGCTATTTTCGATAAAATAATTTTACAGTCTGGAACTTTATAAATACCGTCATCGTTTTTATCTGGGTATTTTAATATAACATCATTATCATATTCTTTTCTTAGAGTTAACTGATGTTTTATTCCACAAATTACTTTATCATAATTTTCACAAAATCCTAATATATGATTTAAAGGGATAGCAACGCTAAAATTTCCGGATGACTTTTTAAATAAGTATTTGTCTCCATACAACCAAGAATATTATATTTTGGACCTATTTTTTTCACATTTATCAGGAGCCCACATAAAATTCATGCCTTCCGAATAATTCATAGTATATGTTAAGAGTCCTTCCATAGTTAATGCTTGCCCAGGACTTGAATATCCTTCAATATTTTCATTTCCAAGTTGGTAATCAACTCTTGAAAATAAATACATAATTCCGTTATTAATTAAATTTATGTACAAATCTTTTCCTGCTCCAGTTCCAGGCTGATCCTTCTCAAATATTGATCCTTCTTCCTTTTTTAAAGACTCTTCTATATAAATATAACTTCTAGAAGGTAGTAAATATTCTTCTTGATTATGAACTGATATTCTTATATCATCGGATTTATTTAAATTAAGGTTCATAATCTCGATATTCGAATCTTTTAATCGAATCATCCGTTTCTAAAGGTTCCTTCGAATTTAAATTATGATCCATTTATTATAGAGGAAAAAAGGTTTGTTGATTTTAAATGCAATGAAATAGTTATTTCTCCTCGAAGATTTAATGGTTTATGATTTTGATCAGTAGGTAAGCCAAATATGAATTGAATAAATAATTGGAATTGTAACTGGTAGATATACTACTGTATTAGGTTTTTCATTCATTTTACAACCAGGGGGAACATCGGGAAAGAAACTATACAAAGCTGGTTGTTGCCCTCCATTTAGATATATGAACCTTCTATAATATCGCTATTAACTAAAATAGAATTTACTGATAAAATATCAGCAAGGTTTTCATGTTCACCGATTTCCTCAATGATATCCCTTCTAAATCCTAAAGGTTTATTCAATGACTAATTATGATTAAAGTTTATTTTAAGATTAGGTTTATCAATGTGAATAATACATTTCTTTGTGATAGAGATGACAAGCACGCGATGACAAGTCGTTTTCAGGAGTTTAATGTGCGGTGCATATGCCAAGTGGTCATCTAGAATGAGTCCTATGACTTGTGAAGATCCAGAAATGGGCGGACCATAAAAGGTTAGTTTTTTTTTTTTTTTTTTTTTTAAGTACTGCTGAGGCTTTGGTAGGTGAGAAATGGAAGCCATGGGAGTTACCCCATTGTCAAATATTCTCAATAGCTAGTTGAAGTTGCTATTCAAGAAATGGCAGTCTGGCACTTTAAATATATAGAGCAAGGTCAACAACATAGAGAGAAAAATTGACCGTCGCTGGGATAGAAGTAACGATGTCATTAAATCCGAAAGCAAATAGTAATACACTTAGAACACTGCCCTGAGGAACACCTTCATCCAGAATAAAGTGGCGTGACAGAACAAGAGCACCGAACCTAGATGAATCTATTTGACAGAAGGCATTTAATATAAAGAGGGGGCTGTCCTCGGAAACCGAGCGAATGGAGTTTAAGGAGAACCCCAGTTCTACACGTGTCATAAGCTTTTACAAGGTAAAAACAAAAACCATCCCACTAGTTGAGAAGGTTTCTCTGATGTCGTGGTCCAGTTTTAGTAAGAGATCCGCGGTCGTGCGGTTTTTGCTAGTACAGTGTAAAAAGATAGCTATAGGTATGATCTTCCTCTTTCGCTGTTGAAAAGTCTGGCGGTGCAGTGTTAATTCTCAAATTTTGAAAGATTTCAGGATAGCGAAAAAAGCTCGAGTGGCTAGCAGAACTATAACCTAATGCATTTGCAACAGCTGCTAGAGCAGAGATCGTATCGGTTATCTCAGTCCCGTAACGGAGGAATGTGGGTGAAGAATTGCTGGAACGGAAATATATCTTCTGTGCAACTTTCCACACTAAAGAAAGGAGAGTTATAGAGTTCACAGTCAAAGTAAAAGTTCGAAAGTATTGTTTACCTGTTTGGCGATTAATTCAACGAGATCTCGCCGCAGCTGCTTTAACGATAATGTTTGAGGTTGTGCGGGTCCTTTTGTATTGCTTGTAGAGTTTTTTTTTTCTTGGGACCACCAAGGGGTTGCAGAACGCCTACATGCGGAAGATTGCGGAACGCAAGCTTCCGCTGCCTTGATGATATTTTGCTGAAAGAAGTTAAAGGCATCATCAACGGTCGGAAACCGTTTGTTGAATGGAGAGAGTGGAATAGCTGTAGCCTGATGAAAAGGAGACCACTCTGCACGGTCATAACCCAGCTGGAATTGAGTTTTAACATTGGGCTCGGTGCAAGTTCATTTAAGGCTATTGGATAATGGTCACTGTCATATAAGTAATCAAAGCGGGACCAGGTGAAGCTATCTATAAGAGAATGGAAGCAAAAGGAAATATCTATACAGGAAGAAGTGTGTGTATCTAATAGTTCATATGTAGGGAGTCCTGTATTAAGGCATCCCAGGGAAAAGGGGGTTAGGAGATCAGCAAGACACAGACGAGGTGACTGAATCACCCTATAAGGGGTGACGAAGATTAAAGTCTCCCAGTATAACAACTGGAGTGGGGAGCTGCTAAAAAAGTCGGCAACAACTCTTAGCTAAACTTCAACTACTGCGGACCAAGTTAGATTAACAGACAGCGAAGATCGATGGGACAAATGGCTAGTTCTTGCACTGCAATGAAGTCTATAGTTCGAGAGGATTGGAGAATAGGAGTTAGACGTATGAATGAGAATTCCTGCTTTCCCTATATCATTGCCACCTATCTATAGAAGTAAGCGGCGATTGTGTTCCGACGGTTGGAAGTCGCGATAACACAGTTTAAGTTCCTGCAAACATATGTACTTTGGTGTACATATGTTGAACAGGTTGAACAGGCTCTTCAAATTTAGAGTAGTATCCACGACAATTCCATTGAAGGAAGGTGGCTATGCTATGTTATTATGAATATTATGAGGATAGTCTCTTTTAGACAATTGTCTGTATATATCTAGGGATAATATTGGAGGTAGATACAGATGAGGAGGAAAGTCTGAGACCTGTGTCTCGACGAGGAGGAGCAATAAGTCCTGGTGGTAAGGAATTTTCGTACAAGAGATTTTGGTTGTACGACTGGTTTTGGGAGGGGGTTTTCTGTGATATTTGGTCTTGGGACTTCGCCATGAATGCAAATTAAGTGAAGTTCAACCAAATCCATGTTATTATGCAGACTTGGTTGGTCATAGGAAGAGCAACCAGGGTGCTTATTTCTGGAAATGAAAACGATATCAATTTCTACCAAGCAAGCAGACTCAGAAAAGTGTATTGAATATGGGACTGTTTCCATGGAAACGAGACAAGAAGGTGTTACCGGAAAAAAGTTTTATATTTGAGGTGTTGGAGTAGCGATATTGGGATCCGTTGGGTTACGAAAGCCTAATAATGGAGACTTTGCCAGTTAGTCATCAAGTGGGTTATTGTGGAAGACTGTAAAATTTAACAAAACTTATCATAACTTCTCTTAGCAGGGTCCTAAATAGAGGCCTAACCTGATGGATCGTCGATTGCCGTAGGCAAAACCTTAGCCTTTTAGAAATTTTTTTTTTTTTGGGGGAATTTTTTCTAAAACCGGTTTTGCCCCGTAAAAAAAAAAAAACCCCCGTTTTTTTTTTTTTTTTCCCAAAAAACCCCCTAAAATTAAATAAAAAATTTTAATTAAATAAATATTAATATATATATATATATATATATATAATATATATATATATATATATATAATATATATATATATATATATATAATATATATATATATATATATATATCTTATATAACTGTAAAGTAGATTAATATATATATATATATATATAATATATATATATATATATATATATATATATATATATATATATATTATATATATATATATTATATTATACTATTATATATATATATATATTATATAGTATATATATATATATATATTAATATATATATATATATATATATATATATATATATATATATATATATATATATATATATATATATATATATATAAAATTATATATATAGTGTGTGTATTTGGATATATAGAGTTTATAGTATATATATTTTGTAATTAGCTTCGTTTTCCTTCTTTCCAAACTTAACACACCTATAACTTCTCATTTCCTGCACAAAAACTCCACCCACCTTATTCTCGCTCACTTTCTGGCAAACCTGCATTTGAAAAGTTGGCTAAACAGCCGACTAGGCTAGAATTGAAGCCTGCGTTTCCAGAAGCCGACTGTCAGCCGGACGGGCACTTCAGGCGCATATGCATCGTTTCCCGAGCTCGTTTGCGCACTTCTACGTCATGTAACGTCACAGTCAGGGCGCCCGTTCTTACATCCTCGAATTCGGGAATTAGCAAACGGGCGGGCGCGGAGGAATATTTTGTTTACAAACAAATCTTTATGCAAAGCACGTGTCGGAAATGATTTGCCAAAAGATTTTTAATATAGTTAATTTTTATGCTAAGGGTACTAATATATCATATCATTTCATTAATTATATACATATAAGTACAAGAGTATATTATTTTAATAGCTAGTGATATTTTAATAGCAGATTTCAGTACGTACTTTATTAGGCCACACCCACTTATTTTTTTGTAGGGAGTATGGGAGATAAAGACAGGCATAAATTGAATGGATCCCGTTTTATTTTTTTTATATATATATATATATATATATATATATATATATATATAATATATTTATATATATATATATATATATATTTTTATATATATATATATATATATATATATATATATATATTACTATATATATTGGTAATACTGTAGACAGCGTGCCACACATTTTTTGAGACAAAATTTTCTAAGTCCAAAAAAATTTCTAAATTCAGAAGTTTAAGTTAACGTTAGGTTTTTTAGAAAATTGTTTATTGCGCAAGCTTCTGGCATAATTTCAGAAGCTTGCCACTAAAGAATTTTCTCAAAAAATTTAACTTAACTTAACTTTTTCTGAACTGAGAAATTTTAAGACTTTCGAAAATTTTCAGTCTTCAAAATGTGATGGTCCGCTGTCAACAGTATTACCTATATATGGTTATATATATATATATATATATATATATATATATATATTATATATATGATATATATAATATATATATATATATATATATATATATATTATATATATATATATATATAATATATTATATATATATATATATATATATATATATATATATATATAGTAAATGCTGTTACACAAAAAAAAACCAATTTTCAGTTTTTTGCCTATAACTATTAAAACTATTTTACATATCTAGACTTTTAGAATAATTTCTTATAATAGGCCTAGGCCTAGGCCTATTATACGATAATTCCCTATTTTGTTTGCCTTTAATACTTTTATAATTATTTAGATTCCAAAAAAAAAAAAAAAAAAGCCCCAAAACATTTAACAAAAAAAAACCAATGTAAACCAAAAAAAAAAACCCCACTTCAAAAAACCCTTCTAGAGCCGACAATATTGAATAGTATAAAGTAGAAGCACATTTTTTAAGCATATAAAATGAAAAATATTATTAAATAGTAAAAAAAAAGTAAAATTTAATATGAATTAAGATACCGCTCAACCAGGCAATTTCAGGTAAACAAAAAATTGCCTTTTTTTCTTTTGTTTTT
This sequence comes from Trachelipus rathkii, assembly GCA_015478945.1. Lineage (NCBI taxonomy): Eukaryota > Metazoa > Arthropoda > Malacostraca > Isopoda > Trachelipodidae > Trachelipus > Trachelipus rathkii. The sequence goes on from JABUQX010086502.1 coordinate 59,128, forward strand.
TAAGTAACTGTAACTTTAAAAAACTATAACACTTACAGAAATTTGTTCTAGATATGATAAAAATATGGGCATTTGGCAATCATTTAATGTAAAAGAAATAAAAAAAATAAAAATAATAACTATTTTAAAAAAAATTCGTAAAGAAAGGAAAAAAAAATTTTGGGGCCGTATTTCAGAAAATTTGTGTAAATATATAGACTTTGATCAAAATTGGTTGTCCACTAGCTTAAAACGAGCCTCCTTAACGTAGTTATTAGTAATAAGAATGATAAATTAGCTGTATAGCCAGATTAAGTCTGATTGTTTTTTAAAAATCTGGCACCCTTAGCAATTTTTAGCTAGCTACTTTTTAGTTTTGTGTTGTCAGGTATGTTTATATGGGTTTCCGATGCCTTCTGAGTTGCATTCGTGGTTACTGAGTCAATTGCCCCCCCCCCAAGGGTGAGGGGGGTGGGGGGAATGGAATGGAAACCTGAAATTGCCCCGGGTTCATAAATGTAAATAACTTTTTAATGAAATGTGCTATCAATTGCATTTTATATGTATACATAAGCTTAAAACCTGTACTATCAAAGAGTAGGTGATCAAATTTTACAATTATTTTTTTATTTTTCGTACACAGACCTTATAAATCAAAATTAAAAATTAAAATAAAAAAAAAAAAAAAAAAAAAAAAAAAAATTTTTTTGAAGAAAAATCAAAAAATCTAGGTTATTATATATTTTAAAAATTTTTTTTTTTTGCAGTTCACTGCACCTGTTAATCTGCTACAACTTTTATTAAAAAAAAAAAATATTTTTTTAACTTTTTTTTAAAAATACATGGCTGTTTTTTTTTCTTGTCTACCAAAGTGGGTTTTTTTATCTTACAATTTTTTTCTGGGGGTTTCGGACCCCACACTGACAGAATGAAAAAAAAAACAACCAAACAGCATGTTGATAGGAGTTATACCGCATATACATGCACATTTTCAATTAATTTGGAATTGGTTTTTTTTTTCGTGGCAAGTGGGTTTTTTTTAGAGCTCAACTCAAGGGTCTGGGGGGGGGGGGGGGGCTGCATAAAATTTCATTAAATTGGGGGGGGATAAATTAGAAAAAGTTCACGTTTCCTATATCTTGAAGTTTCTTGGCAATATGGGACCAACAGGAATGAATCAAATATTATGCTAATTTATAAATTTCTTAATGCAGTGAATGCTTGAAAAGTCTCAAAAAGTCGTTTCAGAAATGCTGAAAATGTGAAATTTTTCAAAAATGAAAAAAAATTCCCAAAATTCAAAAAATTGACTTCGAACCATTATAACAATTTTTTTCACTCGTACTAGATGCGATTAATATGTGCACCAAATTTTTTCGCTCTAGACCTCATATGTTAGATACAGCAATGGTTTTTTTTTATATAACAAATGGGTTTGTGTTTTTTTTGTGTAACAGCACTATATATATATATATATATATATATATATATATATATATATTATATATATATATATATATATTATATATAATATATTATATATATATATATATATATATATATATATATATATATATATATATATAATATAGTGATTATCTCTCTCA
>JABUQX010086503.1:0-47500 GCA_015478945.1 Trachelipus rathkii
ATAAGTGTATAGTGTAAGTGTCATAGTGATCGTGTGTATATAGTATATATTGTATGTGTGTAGGTGTGTGTGCAGAGTGATTATCGTATAATCATCACGTTGGCTATGCCGACGGCATATCTGTAGTTTGTTAATATAATATTATCGTACTGGATATTTTCATGTATATATTTTACTTACCTTTTTGCACTTTCTTCTGTTACATTTATCTTTACTCCATCTTATGTTTTTTTTGTATTGGCGATTGTTTATTTTTTTTTCTCTATTTTGTACTTGGAGGTGCTAGTTTGACGCTATTACATTTATATGTCTTCAGCTTCGCTTGGTTGTTCTTAAGTGTCTAACTTATGTAGCTACGTTTTATATCAGTATATTAACTATCTGTTGTAATATTACATATTACCCTATCTATTTCTTACTTCTGTAGTTTTGATTGTCTTTTAATTGGTTATTTTCTCTTATCTAGTTGAGGGTTTTATGTTCTTGTGGGTTTATATATCGCATTTTATTGGTAGACGTTGACACGAGTGCTTTATGTAGTATCTTGTTGTGTTTTGCTTTTATCTTATTAGCTTCCCTATCTAGGTAGATCTTCATCATTTTTGTTTGCTTATTTATGGCTATATTAGTGTACGAGGTAAATAGATAGTCGAAAGAAGTTGGTATTTTCTTATTTAGCACTATTAGCAGGTTGTTGATGACTATTTATGTTCAGGAACTTCTCTGCAGCTTTTATATACTAGGGTTAACATTTCATATGTAGGTGTTGTAGCTATTCGCCGGTTGGCTGGGGGAGCTAAAATAGGCTAATTAATAGTGTGGTCACTCATTTGGTATGCCCACTTCTGCATCGATTGCTCGGCTACTTAGTGTGCTGCAGTTTGTTTGTCATTTCGTGCACTTTCAGTTGATTTGCGCAGCTACCTATTCTTTGGGCTCACTGCTAATTTTTTGATGACTCATGTGTGGACTTCCTATATCTCTTGGCAGCTCCTGCAGCCGCCTGGTGCTTCCTCTTCTATTTTATTGGCCATTATAATGGTTGCTGAATACTCTAATTTGACCTTAGTGATACTATCTAGATTAGAGTTTGAGATCGAGCTTAGGTTTCTGCTTTCTACTGTTCTTACTGTTGACTTGTGAATTCATCAAAGTTTCAATTTGCTTTGATTTATGTCGACGGGCAAAATTTGACTCTCTACTGGTTATATGGATGGTGTGTCGACGCTTCTTTGTGTCGCCAGTTCTATCATGTGCCGAAAAGTCATTGTTGTCAGACGTACAAGTGTGTAATGTACATTCTTGTGTCTGTTTTACTTCAATACATAATAGATGCTGGTAAGTCTGACATAAGGGAGAAGGTACAATATAAATTTTAACCTGTGTTCTTTAATCAAAATTTTTGACCATGGGCACGGACCAAAGGGTTGGCTTGTTATTTTGTGTACGGTTAAATTAATTGTAATATGTAAGTGGTGATTGTTGGTAATTAATTAATCGTGTCTAGTGATATGTGTGGATATAATGGTGCTTCACTATGTGAATCTTGGTTCTTCTATTATGTAGAGGTGTTGTGTTGTGTGTGTGTGTTGTTGAGTAATGTGTGTAGCTGCGTGTGTGTTATTATCGTTTTGCTGTGATTGTTGTGGACAATTTTTCTGTGTTGTGTCGCTCGCGTGGTAGTTAGTATTAAAGGTGTTACGAAGCAGTTAGGTAAGAGAACCTTCATTCTCTGCGTTCTAACCGTTTACGTGAACGTATAATTATTGAGGTCGGACTATTTGTACGAGACTGGACAATAATTAATTCTTGTACTTTTTCGGCAGATAATGTGACAGCATTTTATTTTGTTTATGTAATTTATTGGTGCAACAGCCCACATCCTCTGAATTTTATATGGTCAAATACAACGGTTTAAGTGTATCTCATCAAAAATATCGCGCTATAGCCTCTAAAAGGAACTGGACAAAAAATTACGTGTGCGCCCAAAAAGCGTCTGTTCCTGGTATAATTTTTCTTCTGGCTGTAGCATTGTTTGGGGAACGTGATTTATTTGTAAGTGTCGAGGGCCGGAAAGTGATCATAGGGTCAGACTTTTCACGGGTTAATCATAAATTCATTAGTTAGGCTAAGCCTAATAAGGGATATGTATAAATTGGCCGTGGGGCTGGACTCGAAATTCTTACCCTTGGATCTAGACGAACTCTGGCGTTGTCCGTATAATTTTAGGGGTTGGGGACTAGTCCTCACTACATTGACACCTATGTGAAGCCAAGAGGGTTGGTTCGGATAAATTAAGGGTTGTTTTGCTCCACTAATTATTGGTTCCCTATGGGTATAGATCAATTTATGGTAACATCTATTAAGATTAGGAGTTTTACGGGTGGGCCAAACTGTTGTATCCGATTTCGGAATGATCAATAGGGTAGTCAATCTAAATGTTTACTGGGGCAAATAATGCTGAACCTGGATATGATCAATAGTGTGTGGGATCGTGAAATATTTTATGGTGAACGATACCACAAAAGGTTATGTAGGAATCATAATAAAGCCGGGCTCTAGGGCCCGTGATAGTGGCCGAAAATTGTTACCTGTGGGCGCGGTGAAGACTAAGATGAGTTCATGCTCGTATGGAGATAAATTAGGTGGCTGTAAATATATGTGGGGCATTTATACAGTGACTTATCTCACACGTCCTATTGGCGACGACACCTTTCCTTTTCGAGGGTTGCATACAACATATTAGGGTTGCCAAAAAATTTAGAGTGTTGGTCTCAAATTAAAATCTTGTTTGGTTAAATTGATCGTCCAATGAGATCCATACTGGTTGTCGTAAAACAGGTATAGTGCCAAAATGGTAAATTGGTGGCAATATAAGTGGATCATTTGTCAGTTTAAATATTATTATCGAGCATTCCAAAAAGGTTCGCGTTCAGAAAATTTGGGTTCACAAAGGTGCGTGTTGTCTATTTTTCTGTCGTCTGTAATTGGGTCTTCTTAGTGTGTACTCTTGTCCAATGGACCGTTCTCATGGTGGTTTCAGCCTAATGTGTGAATTACAGCCTATCTCAGATTCGTATGTAAATTTTGAGTGTTGTCTTCTGTTTTTTGCTGTTTTATTTGGCGGCTTGGTGCCATATTTCTGGTTTGTCGCAGTCCGATTTTTTATCACGTAGGCGATGCTGTCTAGTATATCTTACCTTTTTTCTTCTTCGCATATCAAGTGGTCTCAATGAAAATTTTGTGTTTTTGGTATTCTATTGATTTTGAATACGTCTTTTTTTGCTCGCAATCGGTCATGCGTTTCTCGAAGATGTTCTGAATAATCTAATTATGTAGCTTCTGCTAGTCATGATGATGTTGGTTTTTGGTTAAGAATGCTTCTATTTGTATTTTGCTCTCTGTTCCATCTTTGAATAGTTTCTCTTCATTTTTATATATATATATTAATTCATATAATATTATATATATTATTTATATTATTATTCTATATATTAAGTATTATTATCTTTATTATATCTATGATTATATGTAGTGTTGTAGTGTTATTAGTGTGTGTGTTGCGTGTTGGCGTGGGGGTCGCAGGTGTGTAGTTGTGTGTATATATAATTGTATTCGAAGTGTATTAGTCGAAGCTTCACTATTTAGTTTAGTGACTTGTATCTATAGCTATCTTTATGTGGTTTATTCGGACTATATCTAATTGCTAGGTTTTTTTATGGTACCTAATACTATATACTATTATATCTACTTAGGTTTTCGGAGTACCGTTATCATATATTGGGTGTACTCTATGATGTTTGAAAGATTCTTAATTAAGTATGCTCCTAGTATTATAATTATAGGTTTATTTATGGATATGTGTTATCCGTTTATGCGCGCGATCTTAGTTAGTACCCGGTCGTGATTGCCATCACTTTCGAGGCTAGTCACACATCATGTCGTCTGTTTCTGATAAATATTCGTTGATCTGGAAGTCTGAGCTATCTCTCCTTCGCTAAAGGACAGATGTTAAATCTGCGTGATGCCGTGGGATCAGTACATTTGGCTGTCGCAGTTAGTTCGCTACACTCTTATATAGCGTATATATAGGTTTATTCTTTGTACTATTTGTTTTGCTTTTACGTATAATAAGCTCACTAGCTGTTGGTGAGCCTCGCAGGTTGTATATGCATTATTTGAACGCATATTCCTTGTGGCTTTGCCTAATATATATGATGGTTTGTTAGTTCACGATTCGCTGTCACTTAGGTTTCCTTTGTCTATTATTTGTTATTTACCCGGTATTACTATGGACGTCATACAAGAGAAAGTGTTATGTAGATACTTAGATTAGGTAAGTACATATAGCTGGCGATTGATACGAACAATAGTAATAGGGTCTTATTTTTTGGTAATTATCTGATACTTATTTATAATATATTATACTTATGCACCACTGATCTACCTGTTTTTATGTTAGGTAAGGTACGTTGTAATTTTATTGGTATCGGAGTAGAATAACAGTAGGGGGGTCGCCAGGAAGGTGGTACTTGCTCCTCTTAAATCTTAGAAGTAAATAAACAAATGAGGACTTATAGGAATTTTTTGCGAGAGGCGACCTTCTGAGGTGTTTAGGTCTCTACCGTACACCTTTGCTTGTGTACTTTTTCATATCGGCTTATGTGCAGACGCGGCGCTAGCAACGCGCGTTCTCATACGCGCGCTGTTCTACTCACGGCATACTTATATGATAACTACATTGACGGGCGTACACATGCAGCGGCGTCTCTTTGGTCTTGTCAGAACGGTCGCTGCTGCAGTAATGGTTCCGGTCGTGAAGGCTTGCGCTTATTGCAAGCGTGCCTCGACGCTTCTCTGTTCTATTGGTAAGTACCGTCTTTGTAGTTACCATCACTTATAGTATTACTCTCGCTGATATAGAAGTCAAGGCGTCTCGGGGATGTAGCTTCATGACGTCGTCGCGATTGGAAAAAGCGCGTTGCTTTTAGCGTCGTTGAACTGCCTCATTCATGTCTGTACGGTAGCTCAGAAGTAGATCAAAACTCGAAATGATATCTAATCGTAAGATAATGAAAGTAGTTACGATTTACTGAACGTTATTATGTAGACTTACTTATTTTTTATAACACAGTTTTTATATTGTCCTGGCTTGGAAATCAACTAGCCTGTGTGCGTGAAATATATGTTTGTGCGTCTATAAGACATACTTTGTTAGTTATATATTATTTCTACTATTATTACTATTATTGTAAGTTGCTTATTATTAAATTATATGTATATAACTATAGTTGGTATATATATAGTATATTTAGTAATTTATATTATTATATATCATTTATCTTATGTAAATCACTACTATTTTTTATATATATTTAGTATATAGGCAGTAATACTTTAGTTATATAATAACGCTATTATATATATTCAACTTGCCCCTGTAGCTACTAACTGCAACACAGTATTGAAAACTTTAAGCCCCAATAATAACACTTATTATTTAGTGTAAGTTTACAATCATCCATCATTCCGTTATCTTTATAGTGTTATTTATATACTAATTTATATAATAGCTAAGATATTATTAGTTTATTAGCTAGGTATTGTTCTAAGGTTATTGTGCCTTTATCTATTTTGAGTATATTGTTATTATTCTAGTAGCCCTTCTATTTGTGTCTCGGTATGATACTTATATACTATATATAGAGTACCGGATCATACATGGTATATATATGTTATATTATATATTTTTCAATGTTATTATTTTTGAAAAAGAAATAAAAAAGAAAAAAAAAGTATAAATTGTTAAAAGAAAACATTTATCCATCAATATAAATAAGAATCAAATTATTTCTTTCTAAAGAATATTTTGATTGAGTTTTCAATGAAACACATTTCTTTAATTTTCTATTATATTTAACATTTTAATTTATATACTATATATTATTATATTATAGATAGTATATCTTTTTTATATATTATATTCTTACTTTATAATATTTATTTATCTATTATATATCTTATATATTTTCGATTGATCTTATAAATTACTTTCATTAAATATTTTAATATTTCTATATCATTATTTTATTATCACTATTTTATCATAATATGATAGGTAACTATATTCTACTTGCGTTGCGTTATAATATTATGGGTAATATATACTATGTATAGTATTTTGTGTCATTATTAATTATATACTATTTATAAATCAGAATTTGTGAAATATAATAGATAGATATGTATATATTTGTATTACTGTGTAGATTATATATAATATATAAACTATTGTTATTTATATTATTATATCTTAATTAAGTTCTTGTTTAGTTTACGTGACTAGTATTTAGTAATCTCATCCTAGCTCCGTCCATTTCTATGATTTTTGTACCTTCGGAGTAAGGTATTAATATGTCTTTATTATATGTGTGATCTTATAATTATATGATCTATGCCTTACTCTTAATACTTACTACATCTATGCCAGGTATATACGTATATTATCGCCTATATTTGGTACTTTTTTGCTATACCTATACTATCTTGTTATGATCTATTATTCATTATATACGAGCTTTTTGTGTGGTTACTTTTCTCATGTTCATTTCATATCACACCCCCCTATATATACTCTTGCTTTCAATAGTACCCTGTTCATGATCGGAAATTTGGGGTTTTGTATAGGATGAGGTATGATTTGTTATCTTGTACTGGTGGATGAATTGAGTGACCAAGACTAAATTCGGACTCTATAAAGGAGCTAATTCGTTAAGGGATACGGAGGGGAGTGTTATTATGTAAATGATATAATATCATTGCTACTGGCTTCATGGAGTGATGTTGATGTAAGGTCCTCAATAACTAGTCAAAGCTTGTCAGCGTTAATGTAGTCGGCTTCTTTGCCACGATGCTGGCGTGGTTTCGCATCTATATTTCTATCGTCAGGTCTATTCTGCTAGGGCGAAACGAATGAGATGATGTGTATTTCGGTATATGATTTTCCTATCTGCTCTGTTGTAGGTGTTGGCTATGTTGGTAGTGATGTTTTGTATTTTGTGATTTAGTTTTGACTGTAAAGTATATCCTGTTGGAGATTTCTAAAAATGACAGGAAAATCTTCTTACTGTACGATCAATTTTTTTGTGTCGCTCACTTTGAATCTTGATAGCGAGGATACGACTCATAAACTGAAGTATAGGCGAATCCGCGTTTCTGAAAGCTAGCCAAAAGCACGCATATTTATGAGGGATTCTATATTTTTATTAATTCTATATGTATTAATCATTTCGAATAATAATTGTCTTCCATTGCTGGGGATATTAACTATTATACTTATATTATATTATATCTTTATCTATATTATGATTTGTTTTCGTGTCGTTTATGTTTATATATACATTATTGTTTTTTATTATCTATAGCTAATTTTAAGAGCTTTATCGATTTTTTATAGGTACTGTATTTATCATCTTTTATTCGTTTATATTTATAGGGTAAAATATCAATATCAGACTGAATAATCTTCTCGTTTATTAATATCTATACATACTATTAATGCGTAGTTATTTGGTTCTCTTGTTTCAACACCTCGTCTATATGCATGGAATTCAGGCGTTATTCCTTTTATCTTCACATATTTAGGATTGCTCAATGTTATTTCAATTCTCTGCTTATTTCCTTCCCATCGACGGTTCCGTTCCCACTACTGAAAACACATTCTTGGTTTTAATTGCACTTTCAATTTTGATTTCAATAATATTATACTTATAATAATAATATTATAATTATATAATAAAAATTAATCTTAATTATATAATTAAATTATAACTAATAATCATAAATAATATATATACATATATAATTATAATATAATATATGGAAATATATGATTTATTGGTCTATCTTTTATCGTAAAATTTAATTATATTTGTATAAGTTAGGATGGTTTGTGGTTAGGTTAGGTTAGGTTTAGGTTAGCTTAAGCTTACTTAGCGGTAGCTAGCTTAGTAGTACTGTTAGGGTAGTGTTGGACTTAGATTAGTTTAGGCTTGGTTTTGTTCCTTTACAGTTTTGCTTAGTCTAGTTAATTTTATCCCAATAATACCAGCTGAATGCAATCGGGAATTTATAAAAAAAAAAATGTCAGTTTCATTTTTCTTTTAAATTAACCCTAACGAGAATGATATAAATTATTATTTAAAACTCTAATATAATAAAAATAATATCAAAATACTCTTGAGTTTATCAGTTCTCCAGAATTAGTGATCACTTGTATCTTTTATAAATTACTTCCATCGATACTATTATGATTAAGTCATGAATTCATATTTTTGAATTCAAGGGACTATTTTTTTATGCAGTGAACATTTATATGAATTATATAGTTGTCTATATTTTTAGGATCAGCGTCTGATATAATTAGATTTTTACTCATTGTAAATTTTAAATTTAGAGTGTATGAAGAAATAACATCTTAACGCGTTCTGGTTGATGGCTGATTATTCTTTGAAGTTAAATAAGAAATAATATATAAAGGTTAAAAAGAATTTTAGATAGACAGGTTACATAAGAGATATTGTAAGGGGGAATGGTTAAGGGTTGAAAGAGACAGGGGTTAGGTGTGATAAGGTAGATAGATGTGCACATCTTTGTGTATGTATGCATTATAAATAATAAATATCAATATTGTTCGGATCTGTCTATGGATAAATGACTTATGTATTGTGCAATGACGCGAAGAGTCGAGTTGTTGGTTGTTAGTTATGTCATTTGTTTTGTTTGTAAGTTGTGTGTTGTTTCTTGTAGTTGAATGGCATTCTGTGTGTGTGTTTAGTTTGTAGTGTTCTTGTGTTGTCGTGTGTGTGTGGTTGTTGTCTTCTGTTGGTGTCTTGAGGAGATGATAATATTTTTGGGGTGACGTGCGTTCTTAATCGGCTGGTAGAATCATAGTTTTTTGGGAACGCAGATAAAGTTTTGATCAGATAACAAGCATATTTCGTTTATTATGTCCTTTCATGTTTCTCTTTCTTTTATGTATTTTCTCCTCTTGGCTTTAATATGATCTTCTTGATCTCAAATATGTTATATTAGCCCATGGTGGATTGTGTATGTTGTAGTGTCTAGTAGTTTTTGGTCTACTTATACGTTACTTGGTGTCATCATTATTTCTGTGAAGGCTTGATCCATTCTACAATAATCTAATCACTAATGAAGTCTATGTTTATAAGATAGAAACAGCAAGTATCAATATCAGAGATTGTTACTTAGTGACTAGAGTTTATAAAACGGAAAAGCAGCGATTTACTCTGCGATAGTTCGTTCCTTTTCTTTTTTTTTTTTCTCTGTTTCCCTATCGTGGCTCTTCCAATTATTAGAATTAGATAGAATTGATGTTTTATAGGCGTGAATATCTGTTTTGGGGTTTTTTGCTACTTATACTAATACTTGAAATCGACAATATGTGAATTTTTTAATTATATTAAGTGTTTATTTACGTTTAGATCTTTATGACTAATATGTTAATATACTCAATAGACGCCGAATGACCTTCGTTCACTCAATGTATCTATACTATTTTTTTCCTTATCTATCATAAATTCCGTAATTTATCGTTCTCGTTTTCGTGCAAAGCTTTTATTACAAATAAATCTGTAGATCAAATTGGTAGATGGTATCGTATAACGGGAGTGTAGGTGGTAGTATAGGTAGTGAGGGAGGTGATGATTGATGCTATTGTTTATTCAATAGCATTATTTTGGGGGTGAGGTAGACTATTTTTGGTATCTCTCTTTTTGTATCCTTTTCTTGACTTTCGTTCCAGTCTAATATAGTGTTATTTTTTAGTGGTTATTTTCATTTTACTTCTTCTTTTTTATTTATGTATATTATTTATTGGCTATATTTTTTAATTGAATTCATAGCCTCCTATGATATATATATATATAGTTGTTGTTTTTTCTTTTTTTTATGTATATATTTTGTTCGCTTAATTTAGTTATTTATTACTGTGTATTACGTCGGATGTTATATATGGGTGTCTTTATACTACTTATATATTTATTTTTTAGTTTTTATTTGTTTTTTTTTTTTATATTATTATGGTGTCAGTTATGGGTATTTCGAGTGTTAGTGCTAGTTTCTTTAGTTTTATTTAACTATTTAGCTCGTGTATTGGAGTAGGCGTGACTGGTTTTGTATGTAGGTAGGTTCGCGTTTTAATTTATCGTAGGTATATGTATTAACTATAAGTTAATGGGTAGATTATATAGTATTTTATTTATATTTTCCCGTAACTATACTGCTGCAGTACCTGATGTTATTATTTTATTCTTTATATATATTATTATATTTATATTAATTAGTATTTTATTCTAATTAATTTTATGTTCTATTTTTATTCTTTCTTTCTTTCATTTTCTTTTATATATATATATATATATATATTATATATATATATTTAAATTATATTATTTATACATATTTGATTTTTTTTAATTTTATCTTTTTACTTATATTTATTATGTTGTATATACTCGTTAATATTCTCTAGAAAATTAGTTTAAATTCTGGCTATAATTATTATTTCACTTAATCATTTTAGTTGCTTCATGCTTTGTTATATTATTATTTACATAATCATTTTAGTTGTCATATTCATTTTGTTTACGAGTTATGCAGGAATTATTATATAATTAATATTATTTAAATTATTATATTAAATATTAGTCATCTTATTGAAATTAGGTGAGGTTTTTCAGCTGTTTTAAAAATACATTTATGATATGCTACGTAATAAAACTTGAATTACATTTTGCAATATATCAGTTCGAACATTTGTTAAGCGGTAATAAGATAAAGTAAGCACATAACATTGAAAATTTATTATGATTAAATACTATAATAATTAATTATATTATTATATTTATACTGTAATTTCCAAGACGTAAAATTTTTTTTACTATCTCTTTCTTATTCAGTAATAGTTTTGTTTATCATTCCTTAGCTACGATAAGGTGCCGCATTGAACCAGTCATTGGTGCCTTCGCTTATATATCTTTATTTTCATGTTAAATCGCGAATTTACACACAACACACAACACAACACACACAACACACCTTCTCTAAACACACCACACAAAGCTCTCTTATTTTTTGGGTGGTTTATGCTTGTCCTTTTACCTTAGATTCCTCATCTAGTTTTATTTTTTTTATGGTCAAGTTTTTTTGTATACACGTTAGGTTCCTTTTTGCGTTTTGATATGTGCGCTGGTTTGTCCAAATATTGTTTGAAAGTATTATAGCATATGATTCTCCATTCACGCTAATATTACGGAATGTTACTTTGAGATATAGGATTCGGGATAAAGTCTACATATTTTGTGTTTGATGTACCGTGAGTTACCTGTATAAATCACGTAAACTCTATCACAACCACACTCTTATTAGTTTGTCATCTATGTATTTTAGATATTTTAATTTTTTATTTTATTTTTTTTGTTTTTTTTTTAAAATTTTTATTCATTTTTGCGCAATGTTATACAGTATTTTCATATTAAAAATATTCTTTATAACTAATACATTGAAAGTATTAATAAAAAAAAACATGAACGGATTAACTTGAATATAAGAGTCCACTACTTTTTATAGTAGTTATTAAATAAATTTAATGGGTTGTGAATCATCCGATTTGCTAAACTTTATTTTTTTGTGTTATGTTATACTTATTAAAAATAAGTTAATATATTTTTCTAAAAAGGGAATTTTTTTTTTGTTTTGCTGGTTGGGCACCAAAAAATTTCTATTTCGCTTGGATTCAAAACTTGGGTATTTCAGTTTTTTATGTTACTTACTTGCAACTTTTTATGATAACCAAGGTAGGAAGTTGGTCTAATTCAATATGTGTTATGCTGTGGTTTTATAGCTCGGTGTGTGTGTGTGTGGTCAGTTAATATTTATGATCGTTATATTGTCTGCTGGGTTTTGGAACATTATTTGTTAATATGGTTTTGGTGTGTTCGCTTTTGTTGCATGTTGTTTATGCTCTTTTTTACTTTATTGTTATTTATTTATTGTCTATGTTCTGTGTGCTTATTATTTATGTATTACTTATTTCTATGTCAACTCGATTATTTAATTAGATTTAAGTGTGATGTGATGGTGTACATGTTATTGTCGGGATTATTGAAGTTCGCTGGTTTCCAGTACTCATTATGGTATTACCCTGATTTGTATAAGGTTATTTCTGGATATATAACTGATATTTATTTAGTTAGACGTTATTTTATTTTGCTATTACTTTAATATATATTATATTTGGTGTTATTATATATATTTATAGTTATTTATTTATTATTTTATATTTTATTTTTTTTATTTATATTAGTTGTAATTAATAATATTAATAATATATATAATTAATATATTAATTATTAATTATAATTAATTAATATTATATATTAATAATAAAATATACTTATTTTAATTATAATTAATTACATATTATGTATATTAATTATAATAAAATTAATCTATTATATATATAATATTATCTTATTATATAATAAATAATTTAATAATTATAATAATAATAATAAATTAATAATAATAATAATTGAGCAAGAGCCATTGCCGGAATGAGGAAGCATTATCGCGGGCGATGAATAGGGAGCCCGTAGCCCAATGCTGGCAGGAGTGACGGTTGATGGAGCTATTCATCTTTAATTGAGTTGGGCTAATCTATTTTGTGCTGCTTGGGTTAAATCTATCATAAATTGCCTGATTATTTTTACTTTTTTTCGTATGTGCCTGGTAGGCTGGGTTTGTCTTTTTCTATCGAATAATAGTTTTGACACCGGACTTTCATCGGAAAGCTTCGTACCGAACATTCCGAAGGCTTAACTACTCTCGGACGTAGTCGCTCGTGAACATACTTTATTCAAGTGGTAGAATGCGTAATTCACGTATTTTCAAATATTTCCTAGTGCTAATGGTACAACTTTCTTATGCTCGAGGAACTTAAACTCTCATGTTTCTTTGTTTTGTACATCTCAGTTCTATTTATAAGAATTATTGAATTTTATTACTTTAATAAGTGTAGTAAGATATTAGGACACCTTCACAAAGTAAATATAATTTGTTTGTTAAATAGTATTAAATATTTATTCAAGTCAAATTTTTTTTAGTATGGCTAAATTGTTGTTTAATAATTATATAAAATAATATAAGAAATAGTTGTTGTTTGGTAATAAGTTGGCGGTAATTAATGTGTGGTGTTGATTTTAGAATTGATTATTGAATGATTGTTGAATTTTTTTAAGATGTGAAAAGCTAAAATTAATTATAGATACTATATGAATAATATGCAATATTCATTTTAAATATTCTGTGTATGTGTGTTTTATTAATACTGCTTAAATCTATGGTTTTTTGATTTGTAGATCATCGTTCATTACTGTAATTGATTGTCTTGTAATGTTATTTATATTATGATATGGTTCATTATGTTATGTTGTATGTTAGTCTGATTTATTATGTTTAAGTATATATTATGATTATGTTCATAGTATGTTTAGGTTAGCTATGTGGTGGTTAGCATATGATGACGAGCCTATAACAGTATAAACTTAGTCTAATCTTATTTATATATATAATATATGCCTAGTCTATTTCTTAGTTATATATACGGTAGGTAGCTATATATTAAATTAAAGCTATTATATATATTTCATGGTTATTTATATGTTTTTTAATGGTATTAGTTTTTTTTTTTGGGGATGATCATCTACTCGAGAGGCTATTGGGCATATGTGGCGTGGTGGTATGGTTACTTCATTTGATATTAACTGCTTTAGATTTATATAGTAGCTGCATTATATCTCTATATAATATTTATGTTATATTATTAATTATATTCTTAATATATTTATTCTTTATAAGTATTATTATTAATTTTATATATTTCTTCTATAAGGTTGTTTTTTTCATTCTCTTCTTCTTTTTTTTTTATATATATTATATTATATTGTATTCTTAATTATATATATATATTTATATAATAATATATTATAATATTGTAATCTTTGGAGTGTCCTGCTTGAGGGTAATTGTATTAAATTTTTATTTCTAGTAAGATGCTAGTACCGAATTATAACAGTGTGGTTTGTAATGCATGCTTTGGATATTAGAATAAGACTAGAAACACTTGTTATATTTATGTTCATACTATTTTACATATAATATATGAGTTAATATTGTATTGTTCATAGAGCTGTTCTCTTATAATTCATATTTTTTTATTGATATATTATTTATATATTATTTTTTATTCTTTGGACTTTATTTATTATATATTATGTATTCTTTTTATTATATCTAATATTATTTTATATCTATAATTTTATTATTTAATTTTTCTTTATATTTTATATTTTATAAGTTTTTTATCTGCATAAATCCGTTATTAGTAGATTTAACAATTATTCTATGTTTAATTCTAGGTATCTTTAATTTCAGTTCATTATTTTTCTTTATTTTGTTAATTAGTTAGAAATAATAATATTTGAAGGTTAGGTATCTTTTAGGTTCTTTAGGTTAAGTTAAGTTAATTAAGTTAAGCAGGTTATGCGTTGGTTTACGTTTTTTTAGTGTTATGAGTTAGGTTGTTAAGGTAATGGTTATGTATTATGCATTAACTATAACTATACTAAACTCTACACTCAATTACTCTAACTAACTTATACTTAACTTAACTCTAACCTAATCCTATCACTATTACTAATTATCATTATTATTTAATATTAAAATTTATAACATTATAGTTAAATGATAAATGATCCTTAGCTAAGGTTTCTTTGAGAGAGGGTATATGAAGTAGAAACGTAAGCAGGGTGAGGGTGGTGGTTTTAGGGTTCTATATGTCTTTTTGTTTGATGGTATTTTATTATAGTTTATATAACAATAAATTTTTATTTGTAGTTTTCTTAGTAATTATTTCTGTATTCTTTTTTATCTATTTTATACCTTATTTTTGATCTTTTATATTATATTATATCTATTTAGTTATTTTATTGGTTTTAATCTTCTTATTATTATTATTATATATTATTATTATTTTATTTATATATATAGTTTATTTCGTTTAATTATTTATTCTATTATGTATTCTGTTCTATACTTTAGGGTTTTTTTCTTGTTTTCTTTTATTATATTTTTTTTCTTGTTTGAAATTTTAATTTAAATTTTTCATAAATTTTTTATTTTTATAAATAAACATTTTAAGTTTTTTATGTTTTATTTAGTCTTAACAGATATTTTCATTTTTTGAAATAATTATTTTATGTAAATTCTATGTCTTGAATGCTATATTAATTCACTATTTAGTCTTTCGCGTGTTCGATAGCAAATGCTATTCGCTGAGAGTGGTAGTGTGTATGGGTGAATTGTGCTAACGAGATAGGCAGTAGATATTTTTGATATAAATTCGGAATAAAACAAGGGGGATTCTGTGAAGTTAGATTTCATTATCGGTTAGTGTGGGGTGAAGGAGACTCCTGGCCGGACGATTACAGTGCTTTTTTGCTGTGGCTCTCTCCTGGTTTTTTTCATATATTCTGTATTTCATATACGGTACTTATTTTAGTTTTGATTTCATAGTTTTTTATTACTTTCTATATTTCGATTATTATATTATATTATATTTAGTTATTAAATACGTATTATATTATATAATATATTGTATTATTTAATTTTATTTATAATATATACTATACTACTGGTCAGAGTGTCTACAGCTGACATCATGTAACTTGAGAAAGGCAGCACCATTAAATTTAAAACAAATTACATTATTTTGGAATCAGCGGAAAAATTCTGAGGGGTTTTTAATTTTTTTTTTTTTTGCATTTATCTTTCTTGAAATAAAAAAAATATTTTTTCACGGCATTTAGGTGACTCGGCCACGGGGGCCAGAAGCCCCCGTCGTCACCGGAGGGCCGAGAGACCCCGATCTTTGCATCTTTGCGTTTATCCCTATGGTGTTCTTAGTAAAAAAAGAATTTAATCTTTACTTTTTACTTTGGTCTATTTTTAACTAAAGAGATACCATAGGGTAAACCGCAAAGATTGGAGATCGGGTTCGTCTCTCGGCCTGCCCGGTGACGAACGGTGAAATTTCTGGTTTCGCCTCTGAACATCGTTATTTGCTCTATGGGTAAAAAATATTTTTTTTAAATATTTCTGAACGAATAATGCAAAAAAAAAAAAATAAAAAAAAAAATTTAAAAACCTCCTCCTTAGAATTTTCCGCTGATTGTATGCTATGATAGTTGTTTTACTGTTGTTCTGCCGTTCTCGAGTTTACATGATGTCAGCTTAGACACTTTTGACATATATTTATACATATTATAATATATATATATTATTATAAAATATATATTATATATATATATATATATTATATATATATATAATTATATATTATATATATTATATACATTTACATATGTTATTAAATATTATTATATATAACTATATTTATATAATATATTTGGGAAGTATTAACATTAATGTTTGAAATTTTTGGGGAAGACATAGGTTTTCAAGGCTTAATTTCTTTTTCAAATTATATTTTCGTTTTCCTCTTACAAATTATTTCAAACGTTCATATAGAGTTACATGAAATTCCACTAGTACCATTGATATTTGCACAATTGGAATAGTGAAGACATTGTTTATACAACATAATATTTTGGATGACTTAGTTATAAGCCGTTATTCGGTTTGCATTTGTGGGCTATTAAAAAAATGCTGAATGTTTTCGGTTTTATCGTTTGTTTGAGGTCAACGAGACCGTGGCGCAGGCAACGGTTCTCCGTGCCAGTGGGACGATCCTAAATATTCTCTCTCTATGCTCCAAAGAATTTCTGCGAAGGAATGATTCTTAAGTCTTGTAATGATTTGCTCCTTCGTTCCTTTCGCAAACTTTCCCCAATAGGAAAGTTTCTAGGGAAATGTTCCTTTACGTTTGTGATGCATTTTTACGATTTTCGGTAAGGTTGACAAAAACGAACGCAAAGCAGCCTTCTATTTTTTTAGCAAAAATGTCAAACTAAAACGTGCCTTTAATTCATTGTTACTCATCTTCTAAAGCATGTTCTTTCGTCACTACAATTAATAAGATTAATTATTTTCTAACGATTAGGTAGTGATTTTAGTAACTTGTATATATATATATAATTATATCTATATATATTATATTATTATATAATATTAATTATATATATTATATATAATTAATATAATATATATACCGAATTATTAATATATTATTATATAATATTACTTATATAATACTTTATAATTATATCTACTTATTATTATTATAAATACTATCATTATAAATAACTAATTATTTCTATTAATTTATCTATTATATATACTATTACTATATTAGTTTTACTTCTATTATATTATTATATTTATATTTACATTATTATATACTTATTATTACTGCTTATTCAATTCGTTTATTTGCCTTTAAATTTAAGAACGAAAATATCATGCGTCTGCTCTATATATTTTTATACTATATATTATATATATATTTCATTTTATATTAAATATGTAATAACTATTTATATTTATATTTATTTATTATATTTTATTCTTTTTTTTTCATTATATATTTAGAATATTATTATTTATATTATTAATTTTTACTCCTCGAAGTTACTGATGATATATTTATTCATGATACCGTTACTATAAACCTAAATTTCATTTTCTATATTATTATTTACTATATTATATCTTCTTATTCTTTATTATTATTATTATTTACTATATATTTTTTTCATTCTTATTATAATATTTTATATATATATTTATCTTATATATTATTTCTTGTATATATTATTTTATTTATTTTATTATCTATATTATATATTATATAATATTATTATATTTTTATATATATATTATATATTCATACATTATTATATTTTATTCATTATATATTTATATTTATAATTATTTATTTATTTTTTATATATATTATATAATATATTAATTTATAATTATTATGAATATATTTTAAACTACTTCATTTTTTTTTCTTTATTATTAAAAGAGGATAAAATAAAATTAAACAAAATAATATTTGATAAAATGACAGTTCAAGAGATAACAGACAACAGACATCATTCCACTCATCACTAACTATTCTAGCAACATTACTCAACAAACAGGAGCCTGCACTCCTCCAACAATTCCTCAATCAACAAACAACAATCAACAAACAACAACAACATACACATAACAACTAATCACAACACAGAAACCCTACCTCTACAGCAACAACAACAGCACGGCACGCTGTTTACAAATAAGGAGCAAACTACTACAGACAACCAAAGCAGGCAGCTAATCAACTAACTGAAACTAACAACAATGGATTTGTGTTAATCAGATATCAACTAACGAACATATACTACTAACAACCATTATATAATCGAACAACTATACAACAACTGCTTTACAGACGAGAATCGTTTTTTCTACAACAACTATATTAATCATACTACAACATCATACTCAAAAACTAATCTAATTAACTTAATATTATGTAAGTAGTCAGTTTTTTTTTTCTTTTTGTTTGGAGATCAACTAATTGGCATTTTCCTTTCCATAGGATATAACTTTGGATGTCAATTAGCTTCTCAATCGGAGATGTCTAACTATATTTAGATTACCACAATTCAACAAACTACTATATAAGCGATATACCAATAACAACGAGACTATATTTTTGTTTGGTCTATCAAGCTCACATTTTTTGATTTCTGATGGTATGTTCTTATTGTTTTGTTTTTTTTTTTTTTGTTTCTGCTTTTTTCTTTTGTTTCTTTGTGTCTTTGATTTGTTTCTGTCGTTTTTCATATCCTGAGCCCAAGTTTCGTTTTTTAAACTCTTACATATTCGGCAATCGAACTTTGAAAGACAAAATTCGAGTACACATCAAACTACGTGCATCAATTACATATACGACACATCAACAACTGTATCATCCTAATAAAATTGATGCGAAGAAATCAACAATCAGTCAGCTAACAACAATAACGAAAAATCAATCGTCCCCTCAATCAAAGTCATTTTTTTTTTGTGTTTGCCTGTTGTGGTTTTAACAAGTATATATCATATAGAGGTCAGTCGACAACATACTACTTGTTGAACAAGTAAGAGATATATCATGAATGACAACAGCAGAGCAGCATGACAAGCAACAATTCACACCGCTTTATCAACATCAAGCAACTGCTACATGGATTATACAAAATTAGCTCAAAGAAAGATAATAACAACATCAACGAGTACAGGACAGCAACAAGCGAGGCGTTGGAAATACAAGTAAAACTACGACAAATGACACAATCTAACGAACAGCACTTAAGTTTCAACGCAATGGGCTTCGGCGGGGTTGTATCATACGGGAACTTAATGCATCGTAACTACTATACAATCATATCATCAAGCAGTAGTAGCAAAGGGGAAACTGGAGCCGAAAACCCACCCACGCCGTATCGAAGAAACCCTACTCCATTCGAAAAAACCACCACACGAAAAACCACCTTGGAAGGATCCGTTCATTTTGGGAAAGTCCTCCATTTTTTACACTCCTTTGGACCTTTTTTGAGCTTGCGAATTTTTTACCTGCGCCCTTTGACCTTTTGGCCTTGACCTTTTTGGGACTTTACTTTTTTTCGCCAACCCGTTGATCTTCCATGGGTCATTTTTTGGCCCACGGTATTTTTCGCCCCAGCCCTAATTTTTTGGCAAACGCTCTCTTACCTTTTTTGCTCTATATGGTGGCCTAATATTTTGGTGGGCTCAGATCCTTTGAAAGAGTGTGTGTTAGGGGGTTCATATCGGAGTGCTGGTGTCTTTGCCGAACTTCTTCTATGATTTTTTCTGTTCGGCTATACTCGGCTTGATAGTTTTTGCCGCAACACCTTCGACAGAAGGTTGCGCCAATACGGTGCCGTTTAGTTTCTTCTTGCTAACCTGATTGTACGTAGTTGCCCCCTTTCCTTATTTTTTTCGCCCCCCTATTTTTACCCCCCTTTAGGGTAATTTTTCTTCTTATTATCTTTTTTTTCGTGCCATTTGGGGTCTCAATTTTTTGCCACGGTACATCTTACCTTTGTTCTGTCTTTTATCGGGGTCTTAGCCCTTTTTGGTTTGATTGTAATTAACCTTGTTGTTTATTCCATGATTTTTTTGTGCCTTTTGGCTTTTGTCTATCACGTCTCACCTCACTCAAGATTTCTACTTACAATCTCACACAGATTTATCTTACACTCAACGTATTTTACTTACCCCTACATAGATTTACTTACTCTAATCACAGATTTACTTTACTCTCATCACACAGATTTAACTTTACATCTCACTCAGATTTTACTTTTACACTATTTAACTTAATTCATCTTTTTTTTTTTTTTTTTTATTTTTTTTTTTTTGGGGTTGCGTGTTTGGTTTTTGTTATGGTTTGTTGGTTTTGGTGTGTTGGGTTGTGTGTGTTTTATTTTTTTTTTGTTGTGTTGTTTGTTATTTTGCGTTTTTATTTTGGTTGTTTTTTTTTTATCAGCTCACTACACTCCATCACATCACAGATTTACTTTTTACATGCTCAACTAGATTTATCTTACTGACACATCATATTATTTTTTACATTTACACTCTCCACACAGATTTACTTTAACACATTTACTTATCACTTCACACAGACATTTAACTTATAATATCCACAACTAGATTTTAATTTACACTTCTACATTTTCGTTTTTCTACATATTACTTTAACACTCTCAACACAGTTTTACTTATACACGTGCAGATTTAACTCTAATTATACACATCATTTCATTTATGACACTTTATATTTCAACTCACATTCACTATGATCACGTTTTTACAGGGTGGTAATCTCTGCTGCGAGTGAGGTGCCACTTACATTTACACTTATACGCACGTACATGGCAAACCAACACTACCAACCTTTTGGAAGTACTACGGTACAATTTTGATGCATCAGCATTATTGATGCCGCCTAACTTTGATGCCGTCATACTTTAATGCCCAGCGTTGCAGTGTCTCACTTCGTTGATGGCTCATCTTGTGACACGTTAATCTTTGTCGGTTTCATCTTTGGATGACTCAGATTTATTGATGGTGCAATCTTTGATGGTTCCAATCACCGTAAGAAGTACCGTAGGGATGTTCCTATTAGTGTCTAATTTGAGTCTTAGATGATCGCAGGTGAGTGCCCAGGTGAGTGCCAAGTGAGTGCCAATGAGTGCCAATGAGTGCAAGTGAGTGCCAATGAGTGCCAAGTGGGTGCCACATAGTGCCAAGTGAGTGCTCACATAGTGCCAACTGAATGCCACGTTTTTCAAGCCTTTTCTAGCCTCCCCTGAATCTCGAATTAGCCCTAATATGGGGCTATCGTACCCCTAGGTATCAGGTACTGAGGATTCGATTGCGTATTATTAAAGCTTGCTTAGGCATACTTCCTACTGATGAGTTAGTATTTTTCTAACACTTAATATACATCACATTCACTATGACACTATACACACTATGTATACACTTATAAGCACTTACACTCAATCCATAGGACACTTACAGTTAAACATAGACCAACTTTACTAAACCATTACAGACTTACAGTTAAACCATGAAGAACACTTACACTTACAACTCACAAGTGCAATTCGATATTTTGGATGCCGTCACTTTGATGCCTCAACTTGATGCATCAACCTTAATGCCTGCAGCATTATGCCTCAACTTGTGATAGCGTCAACTTTGATGCCTCAGCATTAATGCCTCAGCATTGATGCCTCAATTTTGTTGCCACTCATCTTTGATGACTCATCTTTGATGAGTCATCTTTGATATCACTTATAGCGATTATCCATCTTTGCATCAATCATCATTTTCTACCTCTAGATGCATAAGCTAAACTCCAACATAGGGTGCTCAGCGTGGCCCTTCGCGCAAAGACAAGCCATCCCAGCACCCGCAAGGTGCGACCCCGCCCGCGTCCCCGCCGCGCGTGCGCTCGCAGGCCTGCAATATTTCCGGCGTACTCCGCCCGCGCGAGCGCCCGCAGGCCGCAATATTTTCCGCGTAAATCCGCCGCCGCGGCGTCCGCGACGGCAAATTCCGCGCGAACGGAATAATTGATATCCAATTGAAAAACTATGCTAAGACAATTACTTGTTTAAATATAGTAAGAGACATTGCTTTGTATCAATTACTTAACATTTTTATTATAAAACATTTTCTATAATAAAAAATGAAACTCAATTTATCTGTTTTATTATTTAACACATCTATTTATTAACATTATTTTTACTTAATCTTTTTACTTAATCTTTTTTATTTATACATTTTAAAAATTGGTATGGTAAGACAGAAAAACAGTAGCAGTTGTAATTATATAATCCATTTTATTTTACTACAAATTGTACGAAATTTTACTGAAAACAATTAACATTACATACCTTAAAAGCGGTAAATCAGTAATCATAGAGTGTATACCTAACACTAGGGGGGATTAAGTAGTGCTTTTGTTTTTACTGTTTACTATCGCTTTTTAACTCTTGTTTTACTGCTTTATTCTCTGCTTTAACTCGCTTTAAAAATTTCTGTTTTACATGTTTGTACTCTCTGCTTGTTATCTGTTTTACTTCTGCTTTACTGTTTTAAACTTATATGATTTTCTGTTTTAGATCACAGGATTTACTTTTAAAGCTCATATATTCTATTTTTATTCCCTATTTTAAACACTAATCGAGTTAAATCAATAGAGGTTTTTTATTCCTAACACCTTAGGGGATAGTGATGCTTTTGTTCAGTGATTTTACTGGCTGTTCCACGTATCTCTTTTGCAGCTTAAAATACTCCTCTGTTTTTACTGCTTTAACTATCTGCTTTATAACTGTTTAACTCTCTGCTTTCTGCTTTAACATGCTGCTTTACTGCTTTAACTTTCTGCTTCATCTCAGAAACTTTCATTATTTAAAAAAATTATTATATTATTATTTTGAAGATTTTCAAGTTTTATTCTAAGCTTTTATTTTTTTTATTTATTATTATTATTATTTTTTTTAATATTTTTTTAATTCTTTTCATTACTTTTATTTTATTTTTATATTACTTTTTTATTCTTTTATTTTGTTTTCATTAACTATTATTTTTATTCTTTTTATCTTTTTATTTTATTTCTAATTATTTTAGCTCTTAATATTAATTTTATTTTGTTTAATACTTTTTATATTTTTAATCTTTTTATTCTTTTATTTTATTTTTATTATTTTAACTTTTATTATTATTTATCGTAACTATTTTAAATTATTATACACAAATTACTGTTATTGATTATTATTGTATTATTATTTTGAACAGTACAGGTACAGTACACAAAGTAAATTTTGCAGTATACATTCAAACGATGATTTTTATCCACACATTCACTATGACACTTACATTTACCCCATAGACACTTTCATTTACAACACTTATACACACACACACAAATTTACTTACATGAAGACTAGATTATATTACGTCATAATATCCGATGGAACCGTAATTTACACAGCAACTTGACTTGCACACACGACGTCATATAAAGATTTATCTTGACACACAGGGCGAGCCTTTACTTACGTCACTCACATTTTACTTACCACTTCACACACAGTTTAATTGACCAAACATATAATAGTATCTGGAGACACACACCGGATATTTTATTACCACAGGTATTTAACTTACAGTCACCACAGATTTATCTTACACAACATCTGAGAGACACACGTACAACCTCACTTACACACCCACACGACACAACGCCACACTCACTTTACACAGCCCACACCGGTAGGTGTCGCACAATTCACTGACACGAATATAACCGTATAATTTAATTAAAACATTGTTATGTTTTAATTAAACACTACATTTATTTTACTCATTCAAATACAAATATGACTAAAATTATTTCAAAGTTTCTTAAAACTTCTATAATAAATCCAATCATTATGCTTTTGAACAAAGAATTTATTATAAACTGTTCAGATTTTGTGGATTCAAAATTTTTGAATTAACATGTTTTTAAAAGAAATTTTAGTAAAACATTGACAAAATTTTATTAAACATATATTTTACGTGTAGCCTTAAAGCAATGAATCAGAAAATCAGAAAAGTCAGCCCCTAGCACCCCCCCTCTACACCAAGCTAATGCCACGTTTTGTTTCTTTTGGACTTACTGCTGTTACATCATCTTTACCGATGGTAATTAAGTATAAAAATAACAAAAATTAGAGTTTCTTTTCTCTTGCATAACATAACCACTTATTTTAGTTTAAAAGGTCAATTACACAGGTTAGATTTAAAGCAATACAAAATTATTCATTCACATTTATGTGATTCGCTCGATTTGTAATATAATATATTTTGAAGCTTTTTTTTAAATAATTTGGAATATGTTTAAGTTTGTATAGAACATGAAGAAGAGTAAAAAGTAAAAAACACTACAACCCGCACTCCGGGAAATCAGATACGAAACTGACCTCTCTGCTGTAAAATGGGTTGAAAAAACTACTTTAGCCCTAAAATAAAGGATAATCCGTTTTTGTACCCGGGGCGATTTAGGCCCTAATACACAGGTCAAAATATTTTCAAACTGACCTTTTTCACTGTAAAATGTTGGTGCATGATAACTTCTTCTTATGCCTGTACTTTAGGTTTCAATTTGTATAAGCCTTTTTGATCAACCTAGGCGGATTAAGCCTAATACCAGGTAAAAGGTAATTTCAGTATATACAAGAATCGAGAATCATGTTATTATTTTTATAAATATATTCAAACTGAAACTGCCTGGATTCGGTAAATCCTTTGATCAAGCGTAGAAGGAAATGTTTTACCTTTTCCTTGTGAGTGGACGGAGTAATCCTTATTTCTATATGCTCGTAGTGAATTGGTCGAGAATTATTTTTCGCTTTTTGGTTTTAAAGTATGATAGTGAGGCAGTGTTTTTTTTCATATGCCTGAGGCCCAAGTTGTCGTTTTATTTAAACTCTTAACTACATGTAATAATTATTTAAGAAAAGTAAAGAATAAGTTTAGAGTTAACATTTCGAGCTAATAATGTAGAATTAAAATGAAATCATTAAATCTTCAAGTATAATTTATATATTATATATATATATATATATATATATATATAATATTATATATATAATTATATGATATATATAGATATGTTTATTAGTATAATAGAGAAGATATATATATATATATATATATATTAAATATATATATATACATTATATTATATAGGATAACATTAAATATATAAAACCAGTGGTTAGAGATATATTTTAAACAATGGTCTTATACTATAAGTTACGATTAAATATAATAACAGAATTTATTATAGATTACACTCCCACATGATGCTAGCGATGAAGGTAAATTAATTCTTTAAATCTTTGCAAATATGCCAATCATTTATAACATTATCGATGATATAGTTTCGTGGTCTCAGTAATACCTTCAGTTAACACAATACGTAAAAAGTTCCCGTCAGATATCATATATTTACATTCGGGATCACCTGCATAAATACTTTCCCGCCATTGTTTTCTAAGTAGATAAATGAATTTCTGGACGTCTATAGAACTTAGGAAGCGATCGGATGATGTGCGTAGGATCCATCGATCAGGGTTTCTAAATGCGGTAAGTATTGCTTGTAATACACATGTAATGATTACGTTGTTACGTAATTCGATACAACAATACTATGTCTTCTTCATCTGCATTAACAATCTCTTCGTACCTCTAACATATATTTCATCTGCGCTGAGGCCTGAAATGTAAGAATCCAAGATGCATGTAGGTTTCAAATAACGGTTGTTTTCCATTAATGTCTCACCATAATCTAACTTCCAAACTGATTATTGTTTTGATGTTTATAAAATGATAGAGCTAAGTTCCTTATCGGCTGGTTTCGTTTCGCATACTAGGCTTAATAACTGTTTCGCGTCCAAGTTTAAAGCTGAGCTTTGGTTTTAAAAGTTATTCTGTAAGACCACTCTTAGTTGTGATTAATAATACATAAGTAACTTCATCTTGGCCTCACGAAAAATACGCTTGGTAATTATCAACAGGGTGATTGGGTAGCACACTTGAAAATTCAAATCCATGGGGCTTTCTTTATATTAAGAATGAAACCCTAAACTCCTTGGGATCTTGATTTCCCTTTTGACAATGTCTTGTATTGAGGTAATCCCTGTTAAGGTGAATCATGATATACACTAGTGAAAATAGAACACTTTATTACAAACCAGACGTTGCAAGGGTGGTTTTTTTTTTGGGTGTTGTGTTTAGGGTTTATTCAGTTATTCATTAGTTGTTTGATTTTGGCTTTTATGATTGGTTTTTTGTTGTGCTTGTTTTTATTTTTTTCTTTTCTCTTTTTTCTTTGTTTTTTTCTTTAGTGTGTGTGTGTGTGTTGTGTGTGTTGTGTGTGGTGTGTGTGTGTTGGTGTGTGTGTTGTGAGTGTGTGTTGGGCATTTATTTTTTTTTTTTCTTTTTGTCGAACTTTGCACTCGTTATAGATAGCTCAACTTATGGGTGGTTTAAAAACGAAGTTGTGGATTTTTTGAACATGAGTTCTGGGTTCTTAATATATTCAATTGAGGGCATTGCTTGGATTGGGGTGGTTGGCTTTCGCCGAGCTTGTTGGGGGGTGCTATATCGATATGGATTGTCTGTTTTGGGGATTTTTTCATCTGTTTGTGATAGGGGGTTCATCTTCCTAGTGTTGAGTGGTGTATATATGTTCTTTCTTGCCATAGAGAGAGCATTTGACGATAGTCTGGATTGATGGTGGTGTGGGGGAAGGAGGAAAGAGAGGAGAGACATTAGGGATGCGATGGAGGTGGTTGGGAATGTTGGCTTTTCGGAAAGTGTAGGATTTGAGCGCGGGTCGGTTTGGTTTTAAGATCCCTCATACTGACTGCATTAAAGTAAAGTGACCGTGTTTGGGCGTCGTTGAAGCGGTTGCAGGCAAGTTCCGTCTGTTTGGTAATGAAAAGTGTTTCTATTTTAACTAAGAAAGAGAGCATGTCTTCAAGTTGTGAAGGGTATACCTCAATTAAAAGACATTGTCCACGTTTGTTTGGAAATCAAGATCCCCGGTAGTAGGTTCATGTCTATATGTATAACAAGAAAGCCGCGATGGATGCTAGTGAATTTTTGCAAAGTGATGCTAGCCCAATGACGGCGCTGTTGTAAGGCATTATGGCCGCGGGGGAGCGTATTGTTCGGAAGGAAGTGCGACTTTATAACGATATGTACACGGGGAGACTGAAGAGGCTTTGACAGAATAAGCTGTTGAAACCGAAGCGTAGGCCTGTTAAACTGGGGACCGATAACTAGTTTATGCTCTGTGCTGAAGAATACAGCGGATCTAATTCAACTTACTATCTATCATTTATATACATCAAACTCTATCAGTCCTTGGTGTTCTAGATTATGGTGATGATATTATGAATACAACCGTATTTATTGAGATATCTATCATTTTTTGGATTATCTATCTTTTTCAGGTCTAGCGGCAGATTGAAATTATAATGTGTTTATAGGTGACGTAAGCGGCATGTTTAATTAGATGTAAGAAGTGATACATATGTGTTATCTCAATTACTTAACCTTAATTTCATTTACATGTTTATTAACAAGAATACTACGCATTTAAGAAATCTGATCGATGATCCTACGCTCATCATCGATCGCTTCTAAGTTCTTAATAGCGTACATATAAATTCATTTATCTTCAAAATCCTTATGGGCGGATCCTAGGTGTAAAAGTAATTTTCTTTTTATTGCAGGTTGACTCCAGAATGTAAAGATTACTATGTATTATCTGACATCGGGAAGCTTTTTATCGTTATGTGTAACTGAAATGTAATTTTACTGAGTACACCGAAATACTGTATATTTATTCGAAAATTGTTATTACAATGTATATCGGAATATTTGCAATTATTTTAAGAGATATCCTTTTTTTAATATATTAATTAGGCGTACCAACTCATGTGGATAGTGTAAATTATCTAATATTTCTTATTTTATTGACATTGTATTTTATTCTTTTAATTTAACAACATTTATTCATTCATTGAAATTTTCCGTTTACAAGTTTTATGTATAGTTTTTTACATGTTACCATTATATATAATTATATTATATCTTATTTTTTTCTTTATTTTGTTTTTCTTTTTTGTTATTATTTTGTTCTATTCTTTAGCATTTATATGTTATACTATATTATGTTACTATCATATTTATCTCTCTCTTTATCTTACCTTATTTCTTGTAATATATTCTTCTTATTAACTCTTTTTCTTATGTTTTTTTCCTATTTATTATCTTTATTTATCTTTTTATGTTTTTTTTATTTTTAATTTCTTTTTTTCTTTTTTTATTTTTTTTATTTTTTTTCTTTTCTTTTACTTATTTTATCTAATCTTTTTTTCTTTTTCCCTCCTCTTCCTGGCTTTTTTTTCTTTTTTTTACCCATTTGATTATTTGGGGTTTTGTGTTACATTAGGGTGGGTTTACTTCCCATTTGTTTTGTTTCCTTTATTTTTGGGTTTAGGATTGTATTTCTCTACTGGCTTTAGGTGTATTCGCCTAGCTTCCTTTCCTGTTCATGGCTCTCGAAGTGAGGTTGATTGTAGGCGGGGCGGTTTGCGGTTGGGGGTGCGGGAGTCAGGCTTCGGGGACCGGGGGTCGTTTTGGGTTAGGGAAAAGAATAATCTATCTGAGTAGAGGGGGTTTGCATTTGAAGCCTTTAGGTTAGTACGGTAATCTTAAACTATTGCTTTTAATGTAATGTTGTAATGACGTTTAATATGTAATCCAACGTTTTGGGTTAGGATATAATGAAGGATGTCTTTAATGTTTTCACATAAACTCTTTATAAAAACAAATATGCTTGTATTATAATAGTATGATTTTCGGACATCCTACGAGTTCACTAATTACGAGTATTTTAATAATTACCGTACATCTCACAAAATAGGTAACTTGTGCTCCCTTAGTTTAGATTGCATAAAATGAAATTATTATTTACCAATTTCAGTATTGGTAAATAAATAAGATACTGAAGAGATAACACGGTGTCCTGGTGAGTTAAAAACCTTTCTTCTAGGGAAGAAATCATATTATCTAAACATAGTATAAAATCTGTTAGAGATAGTACATCTCCGGGTCTAGAATATGGATTGGATCGATGCCTCCGCTCCGGTTTCGCTCAAATTTTATTGAACTCTTAGTTCAACCTAATTTTATTTTTCTCTGGCTTCGCCTTTTTTTTTTTAATTTATTTATTTATTTTTGTACCTGTTCTGACTATCCAAAACCATAAAATTATGCGACCCCGCAACGGATGGCGATAAGCAGGTTCATTCTTACTTCGGCTGAATCCTTTTCCCAAAATTTATGCCTTTCAGGCCTGCGGCATTATTTACGTTCAGTGGGCCTGAGGGCATTATTTACGCATTGGGAATGGAAAAAAAAACTGTATCTCCCATGCTACGTGTGCTATTTTTCATTATAGTGCGACACTATGCATTTATTTAGCTCACAATCAAGTATGCAGCAATATATTCGAAAGGATTAAAAGTGTAGTTTCAGAAAGCGAAAGTACTCGCATTTTTCATTGGTTCTTCTTTATCGCATGAGTTTTGTGTGGATGGATATGGAACTCCAGACTTACTTGTTCATTGTCGTATCCTTTTCAGCCTTTGTTTTTGTGCATTCTCTTCCATCTTCGTATTTGCAACTGAATTTAATATCCTTCTCTCACAAGCTTGCGTCAGCACTTACCTTATAAATGCACTTAGTTTTTTTTTTTTTTTTTTTTTTTTCTATTTTTTCCTATTCACCTTCGTTATTGAAGCTTTGACCTTGAAGTGAGGGCATCCGTTTAAAAATGATACAGTAAATGCTAATTTTAATTCATTCATAGCATGTCACGTTCTAAATTATTTCGCATTAAATTTCTTGCTCTTAAATATTTTCTAAATACGTACTTACATAACCCTAAAATTCTAAATTTCCCTTTAATTGCAAATTTTATTATTTATTCCTATTATTATATTTCAATTCCTTTACCAACATATATACATACTGGAAAACTCTTTTATTATTTAATAATCATAATAAAATATATATATTATTTTAATAACTTTATATAATCAAAAATTTATATATATATACACTATAATATATTATTTAATATATATATTAATATATATATAATATATATATATATTACTATATATATTTATATATATTATTTTATATCTACGGTCTATCATAAGATATATATATATACGTATTTAAGGAAGGATCTTCTTTTTATATATGAAATATTACTAAATATAAATTTAAAATAATTTATTTAAATAAATATCAAATATATTATATATATATATTATATATATTCGTATATATATTATATTATATATATATATATATATATATTATATATATATATATATATATATATATATATATATATATATAATTTAGGGGTGTCCGAAATGAAATTTTCGGTTCCGGCGGAACCGGACATTAGCCGGAATCAACACAAAAATTCGGCCGGAATTCCGGCCGGTATTTGACATTTTTTATGTTTCCAAATGAACTATTAAAGAAAGTTAAAAAAATAATAATCCATTTATATTCTATAATATATACAAATAATATTTAAGATATTTGGCTAGAAGATATAGTGTAATATATATGTATCTATTATTGATCGGCAAACCTTGGTAAACATATACATTGTATATATATATATATATATATATATATATATAATAATATATATATATGAAAAAACCCTTAGTTGCAGATGGTATTATGAAAATGCTATTACTTCTTTTATTTGACTTTTTGCAAATCACTTTCAAAAGGTTAAGGGAAGACATTAAAATTTTATAAAATCACTTATTGAAATATTGAAATATATAATTTTTTTCCATCTCAGCAAAAGAAAATTATCTTAAATGACTATATATTATATATATATATATATATATATATTGTAGTTATTATATATTAAATCTTGGATACTCTCATTTTAACAGATTCTATGCTGATAAGATTTGATTCATTAATTGATTATGCAAGAATTTGAGTGCCATAATAATAATGTGTTTATCACTCTGTCAAATTACTTTGATTCTTTTAGAACACTGATATTGGATTTAAAGATAATAAAAAGATTTTTATTAATTGATGTTACAAAATCTTTAATAGAGTGTAAAATATGCCCCAAAAAATTAAAACTAGGTAGTTCACCAATAATATACATATTAAATTA
The DNA here is from genome assembly GCA_015478945.1 of Trachelipus rathkii. Lineage (NCBI taxonomy): Eukaryota > Metazoa > Arthropoda > Malacostraca > Isopoda > Trachelipodidae > Trachelipus > Trachelipus rathkii. The sequence goes on from JABUQX010086503.1 coordinate 31,469, forward strand.
CAAAACCACTTTCATAAATCATATGGAAGAGAATCATCCTGGATAGGTCAAATTTAGATTAGTAAAAGGGAGAATCCTGTATTTTCTAGAACAACTGGTACACACTCAACCAAAATAGCGAAATTTCGAAGCTGTGAAACAAGTGAGTCTTGAGGAAAATTTCCCCAAAAAAATTTTCCATATCAATGACCCAAAATCACAAATTCTTCACAATATTATTATAAATTTTATTGCAAGATGGATATATATCCAGCCATTCACAATCAGTGAAGAGCAGGGACTCATAGAACGTGTTGCCCATCTTCAAACCAAAATATCTTACTTCTAGTAGAAAATATTTTTTTGTAGAGATGTGATTGTTGTTACTAACTTCATAATATTTAAATTGAAATCATCAAGTATTCGACAGAAATTTATACTAGGCCGATCAGATATATTTACTACAGATATATGGATAGCTAAATTTTCGAACGAGGGAATGGAAAAAAACAAGCTCGTTTTATTTCCGAAAAACGGTTTTTTTCATGAAAAAAACATACGAGCCTGAAATATATGAAGAAAAACAAGTACAAAATTGTTTTGTTTCGTTTTTTTTTCAAATTATAATATATTTAGAATGGAAAATTTTTACATGTTTGGACAATTATATATAAATTTTTAGCAATATATGCTCTATTATTATGGAGACATTTTTTTTCTTTAGAGAGATACTGCCACAATGTCTACAAGGTGGAAGCCCCTGAGTTTTGTGTTCAAAATATTGGGTGGGTTTTTCCATATTTTATTTTCTTTTGTTATTCTGAATTTTGAAATTCATAATATTTTGTCGCATGAGTGAGCCTAATATATTTGAAATAGCTTTCTCTTACTCTGTTCTATATAAAACGTGTCGTAACAATGTTTTTATCATAATTATTTATCATGTAATTTTTTAGAATGCCTACAATGCACAAAAGTCGTTAAATTCTGTGCTAACATTTATAAGGAAATAAAGTTGCAAAGGCCCTCGCATGAAAATAAACTTTTGTTGTGTAGACGTTGCTAAAACTAGTATTTATTGCTCATAAATTCTGATCAGAACTTGAAATTTGCGTTGAAAAATATTGCCAACTGAGAGAAATGATTATGCTCAAGGCAGCTAAGCTTAAGAGTCCTGTTACCTCCCCTGTTACGGCCCCTGCTCCTTCACCACTGTCATTCTCACAACGATACTTCCTTCATACGACTGAGATATCAGATTATCAGTCAATCAAAATTAAATTTGTCTAATCACGCTGATGAGGCCGCCAGTGATAATGAGTCTTGACAGTAGTTTAAACGGTATCACAGCTACAGTAATTCACGTACTACACTAGTGACTGGGGTCTGGGGAGTGGGGACTAGTTGATTAGTGAATCAAAGTTGATATTCCAAAGCCAAATATTTAATTTAGTCATTCACTCATTCTCCTTCATTTACAATTATATTAACATAATCTTGTAAATGATTTTAATTTTCAATATTTTTATTATTTCATTTGCATCCTTAAGTCACTTTTGGAGTTTTGTCATTCAGACTCATTCTATATAAATATTATATTCATTTAATATTAAAATAACATAAATTATAATTTTAGTATTTAAAAATGGATATATGAATATGCACCCATCAGTGAAGTTAATTAGTCTTCATAATAATTGCTATAAAAAGTGAGATTATGTTTAACAATACCTTTATTAATTAATTTTTCATTTTGAAATTGACCTCGGAATCACAAACCTATAGAAAATTTTGAAAAATATTATTGGTCATTATATTGAATATGCTGTCAGCATAATTCCTCTCTATAGTTATTAAAATATACAAATGATGAAAATATATAATATATTAAAAACAATAACCTATTTTAAAAATACAAGTAAAATTAAAAATGAAAAAAAACTAAAAAAACGATAAAAACATAAAAAAAAATTTCCTACCTGAAAAAACAGAAAATGTGAAAAAAAAAATTATTTCTCAATAACAAAAAAATTTACGCTAAATATTCAAACGAGCCATTTATTTCTTTAACTACTCCACTGGCTTACGAGCCAGTTAGATTTAAAAATTGGACTATGTATTCATTATTATATATCATATTATTATATATATATATGATATATTATTAATATATATATTATTAATATATATATATGTACCATATATAATATATATTAATTTATTTTACTAATATATTATTATAGTTGTAGGAAAACCTGTATTATTTAAATAAAAATATTATATATATTATAATATTATATATATATATATACTATATAATATATATATATAATATTAACATAATATAATATATTATATATATATATATATTTATATTATACTTAAATATTAGTAATATATATACTTTATATATATATTATATATATATATATTTTATATATTCTATTTCAACTTATAACAATTAGAATATATATATATATATATATAATTTTGGATTTAAATTCTAGAGTTAATGAGTATATTTATTTTATCTCCTAAATTCCATAGTAAAACACATATATATTTATACTGAGAGAGTGATTATATCCTATATTTTGATATATTTGAGTAAACTTTATTTTCAATAAATACTATATTGGTATAAAGTAACACTTAAATTCTGCAGTGTATGAACTAATGAATACTACATAAGGCTACCATTATATTTTGTTTAAAAAGATGGGCTATGGGTTATGCAAAATAAATCCCTTCCCAGCATTTTTAATTATCATGGTACAATGTGACATAATTCCGGTTCCCGGCCGTGGTTAATTATATACACTATAAAAAATTCACGGTCCGGAACCGTGTATCAAAAAATGTAAAATTCCGGCTCGCGACCAAAGTGAATTCCAGCGATGTGTACAAACACATGCTAATATCTATATAAGAAAAGCGTAGTATTAAATTTTTATATATATAATATTATATATATATAATATATATATATATATATATTATATATATATATATATATATATATAATTATATAATATATATATATATATAATATAATATATATATAATTAATATAGATTTTATGACAATACTTTACAATTAATGGGAATTTACAAGAAATTCATATCGAACCAGATGTATAATATTTGGGGTCTATTTGTCTTAAATAAAATCTGAACTCTTAGTATCTTTGCATTCCTACTGTCTTGTTTTTACTCATATATATAACTCTCTCGTGAGCAACGCTGGCACGCTGCCATTTTTTTGTTGCTCTGGCACCTTATATGTGTTATATAATTTGCTTGTTAAATAATCATCAAAATTGAAAAATTGTCCTGTTATCAGTATATATATATATATATATATTTAGTAATTATATATATTATATTTATTATCAGCTATATAATATATATATATAATTTCTAATATAATTTATATATATATTCTATAATTATATATATATATATATATATATATAGTATATATATATATTATAGGATGATAAAACTATATAACAATATATAAGAAAAGCGAATACTGCTACCAAAATCCCAGTCATGAATATTCAATGATAAGGCAATCACATCCTCAATTTTATTACAGCGTTTCTGTGTATTACATTTAATCTTGCTTACACATGGATGAAAAACTAAAATTAAAAACTCAAACCCAAGTTAAAGCTAAGTCTACAAAATATATTATAATAATTATATGTTTTTAGGGTATCAAAATATTTAAGAGAGACTAAAAAAATCAATTAAATGAACTAAAAAATCAAAAATATAAATAAACATTAATACATAATTAAAAATAGACAAAAATATAACTATATGCTGCTATAGTAAATGGTGAGACACGCAAAGAGGGAATAAGTTAAAAGCAAAATGGTAAATGACAAGTGACATGCGGAAGGAAATGAGATACACTTAATACTGAAAAAAATTTGTATTTATTAACTTCTTCCACTTTTGCGTGTCTCTCAACCATTTACTATATCGTAAAGTGTTCATTACAGTTTATAATTTTTAGTCACTATTTTTAATTTTTTTTTTTTATATTTTTGTTTTTTATTTATTTAATTTTTTATATTTTGTTTACTTTTTGTATATATGCATATTATTATATATTATGTAAACTTAGCTTTAAACTTGGTATGTTTTTAATTTTAGTTCACTAGAAGATGGATTAATATAACCCGAAACAGTCTGTAATTAAAAATTGAGATGTGATTGCCTTATCATTGAATTTTCATTTACTGGATTTTGGCAGGGATGGCAATTTTGGTGATTTTTTTGATTTTTTTTTAAAAAATCAATTTGTGATTTTTTTTATTTTTTTTATTTTTTTCTATTTTTTCAGATTCGTAACGTCACGCGATAATATATTTTGTAACTTGCAAATTATATTTCACGTGACGCTACGAATCCAAAAAATCAAAAATATCAAAAAAATCAAAAAAATCACATTGATTTATTTTTAAAAAATCAAAAAAATCACCAAAATTGCCATCCATGGATTATGGTAGCAGTATTCGCTTTTCTTAATCAAGATTTACCGATTTCCCAAGAAATCAACCTAATTTCTCATTATATATTAATATATATATATATATATATTTATATATATATATATATATATATATATATATAATATATATATATATATATATTATATTATATATATATATATATATATATAATATATATATATATATATATTATATTATATATATATATATATATTATATATAGGTGATAATCATTTTAAAAGTACGAACACAATCGTCCTAATATGATATTCTTACTGATCATTTTTAATGTCTTCAATACTATCAAAAACAATTCACATTTTGCAAAAAAATTGCACGCAACAGAATATATATATATATATATATAATATATATATATATATATTTAATATATATATATATATATATATATATATATATATATCTATATATATACTTATTTATAAATATTAACTGATATATAAATTATATATATATATATTTTACCTAAATTTCAACTGAAATTATATATATATATATATATATATATATATATATATTTATATATATAATGGAGTAAATATATTTATCATAGGTTCTAGTGCGTCTGTTATAAGTTTATAACGGGCCGTCATATGTTCTTAATAAAACTATTATGATGCTAGCTGTAAAAACGAATACATTCGCTGGAATGCTTGGTCAAAGTTTGCCTGGAAATGTAAAAAAAAAAAAAAAAAAAACATAACGAAAGACTAAAAAAAATTATAATCTCAAAAACTACCAATAGCTACAGCAAAACAGGAATACATTTTTGGAATCCTGGTAAAATTTCACATAAGAAAATTAAAAAAAATAATAAAAAAAAATTATTGTTAATAATTATTAGTAAATATGTATTAGATAGAAGAACCTAATTTAGAGACTTTATATTGGGTGTTTCTCAGTTAAAATAAATTATAGACTATTATCTATTAGCAATATTTTCTGACATATATATTATATTATATTGTTATGAACAAAAGAATACCCCAAGGGTATATTTTATTAATATACCGCACAGATGGCAGGAGTCGGGGGTCTCTCGGCCTTCCGGCGGAACTACGGGTAGGACTAATTCCCCCCCCACGTCGTCCCGGGAGGGTCTTCCGGAACAATTGACGCACCGCCTTTGGTATCTTGGGTGTCGGCGAATTGTCGAAGTGTCGTTGTATTTTCCCGGACAAGATGGTCGCAAAATTATAACATTGGATTGAGAATAACATTTTAATTCAACTCTGTAGATTATCTATAGATATATATATATTTAGCCGTATATATATATATATATATATATATATATAAATATCTATATATAATATTAATTTTATAGTTATTTAATATATTATTATAAATATATATATATATATATACCAAATATTTCATTTAATGTGGTGAAAAAAAATTACTCTAACGCCCACTGGTCGAAAAATATCTATATAATTAGATAATATTAAAATTGAATATAAAACTAGTTTATTTACTAAACAATTAAACATTTCTATGTGCGAAAAATCGAAAACTATTTAAAACCAAAATAAAAAAAAAAAAAAATTATATATGCTTTATCGATTTGGGTTTTAGTCGGAGCTGGAAATTCGTTAATGACAATAATGTATTTTAAGTTAATAAGGCCCCCGTGCGTCAATGCAATTCCTATATGAAAGAAATTGAATTGCTTTAAAAATTAAACTTAGAAAAGGAATACGAAATGCAAAAAAAAAAAAATTCCTAGGAATGACCTGACCCAGACCTAACTTAACCTACACTTAACCTAAACTAAACTAGCCTAACCTCAGATTCACCACAAAAAAAAAATAAAAATAATTTCATTCGCCCTAAAACATCTATTTATGTATCATAGAGGTTACCTGTGCAAAAATTTTTTACTCTCGTAACACTATCTCCCGTTCCGTGTGGTCGTTAAGTAACTTTGTCATACAAAAAATTATCAAAATATATATATATATAGTATTTAGAATATATATATTAATTATTACATTAATATGTATAACTCATATATATTATTTTCCTATAATAATTTTCAACAATATATATTATATAATATATACATATATATAAACTTGTCCTTTAAAAGGATGTTACCGATAATATCGAACGAGCGATGTAATAAATTTTTTTTTCGATTATTTCAAGGCAATGGTGCAAAAATTTGCCAAAATTTTTTTTTTTTTTTTAACTTATAAGGAATACCCAAGATTAAATCGGCAAAGATGGTAATGAGGTAGAGTCAGGGTCTCTCGGGCTCAGCGGGGGACGACGGGGGCTCTGTCCACCGTCGGCTCGAGCCCCTTAAAAAAAAAATTTAAATTAAAAATCTGATGAACATAAGAATAAGCAACAATGTGTGCATACTCTTCGCTCCTTCTATTGTGTTATATCCTTTAGTGTAACACGTCAAAGCTGCTGGGTTGGAGTCGACTAGCGTTTCGGATCGATTAGTTCTCGATATTATGTATTTTTATGTAAAATTTATTATTTATAGGAGTATGGTGGCATATAATATATATATATCATATATACATATATATTAGTAAAATGTATACATATATATATAATATATTTTAAAATAGTATACTAAGAAAAGCGAATTATATATTATTTATATTTAATAGTATATATATATATATATATATATTAAGACGCAAATGTTTTTGTATCGGTTAAAGGTATGGGCAAAATTTTACCGATACAACAAAAATGACCCGTTATAAATAATGGCGGCATCACAATATATATATATTATATATATATATATATATATATATATATTATATATATATATATATATATATTATATATATATATATATATTATATATATAATATTATATATATATATATATTTACTATATATATATATTAATTACTTTCAGGAGCAACAGTTGTATCATGGAGAGTTAAACAACCAGGAACAACTTTTCGTAAGGTATAATATATATATATTTATATATATATATATATATATATATATATATAATATATATATATATATATATATATATAATATATATATTATATATATATAGGTTGATTACTTTTAAAACTATTTATAGACGATATATATATATATTATAATAATTATATTATATATATATTAGTTAGCACCGCCACTCACGGGCAGAGCCCTGATTCACGGAGGTGTAGACTACACCACAATAGATCAACTCACCATCTATGCAAATTAGGCAGATGAGCACAGATGGCAGACTTTAAGTGAGGGAGAGTAGATTGAATATCAAGTCTCAGGAAACACTTTAGAAGATGGAAGAGTATTCCAGCAGAACAGAGTTGAGGATAGGAAAGAGAAGCTAACACTGCAATTCAGCGAATAGCCTATCGATAGTTACTAATATCGACACAACACTCATGTGCAGACACAGCACCGCTTGTGCTACGCGGTGGCGTCGTAAAGGTGGCGGTACGCGGGTGGTAAGTTCCCTCCAGCACTTACGCGCTGCGGTACGTATAGAAAGAGATAAGGCACCCATCATCGCGCCGCAAAAGATAGAGGGTCAAGTTAACTGAAAGTACAAAATAGTTTATAAGCCTTTGGCCTTTATGACGATCTCGGTACACCTTATCCAAAATTGTCTGGGAGAAAAAACATGCCTCTCTTACCCCCCTTTATTATATAAAAATCCCCCAAATATGATATTATCAGTATAGCCTTTCCTACATGAAAGAGTCGAATTGAGACCGCCTTGTACAGCTGAGTACTGAGAGAGGGAAAAAAATCCCGCTGTCTAATAGAACTAACAGTTTATTCCTGAGGCCCCGCGCTAGTCAACTCGTTGTGAATGTGAGGTTTCATAAAAGTATTTTTTTTGTTTATGTTAAGGCCCAAAGATATTTATATTGTCATACAGGAGCGACGAGAGAACTCGAAGTAGATATGACAAGTTTATTGAAGTATCTATAGAGAGGAGAGATTTGTAGTAAGTTGGGTTTTTAAAGAATTGAATTTCACTAGTTTGAGACGCACCACATAACCTGAAAATTAACTATCCAGATCAAGGAGAAGAATATGAAAGACTAAGACGTGATGGCAATTTTAGAAGTAACAGAAGGGCAGAATTGGAAATGATTGAAAGACATGAAGAGTCCCGAATCATCAGCATAAATGAGTGGATAGAGTTAGATGTGCAGGTAAGAAGATCATTGATAAAAGTAGGAGTAAAGACAGAACCCTGGAGAGAACACCACTAAAGAAGAAGAAGTCGCCCCTCAACAACAGCCGATATTGAATGATTTGAAAGAAAAGATAGCTAGACATAAAAGTAAGCAAAGAGAAGGAGGGTACCCTAAAGAAAAGAGAGAGTATTCGATTCTTTGGAGAGTAATGAGCCCTTCGCCAATACTCGTCAAAATGCTTTGGATATGTCAGCTCCATCAAGCGTCTCCCCGTACGCTCCTAAGGGCAATTAAAACCTATAAATCCGTGAAAGATTTTAGATAGGAAACAGATACATCGTCATAAGACCTCTTGCGCCAAAAGTCTGACCTAGTGCATCGGAAAAGAAGAATTGGAAATATTCCAGTTCTGATACTAAGAAGTGAGAGTCGAAGAAAGGGTTTCAAATATTATTATATATATATATATTATATATATATATATATTTATAGGTTATCTATATATATATATATAAAATTATGAGGTATATTTAAAAGGTAATTTTCAAGACATTATTTTACGTATAATAAATAATTATGTTATTACATAATATATATATATATATATTGATACTATTATAAAATTTCCTATAAATAAAAAAAGATGAGCGATATAATATATATTATTATATATATATAGTATATATTTATATAATATATATATATACTATATATATATGTTAGCTAAAAAATTACTTCAAAATACATTAGTTATTTATGATGTACTGTATTTCATAATAATATATATATATATATACTATATTATAATATATATATATATATATATACTATATAGTGAGGTATGTCATATTATTAATTGACGTATATTATTTATTTATATAATATTTTTATGAATATTTTTACTATATAATATATAACATTGAAAAAGTAATCTACTGTAATATATATATATATATATATATTATATATTATGGTTATATATTTTAATATACTATATATATACTATAAAATATTAATTTCTAATTTATGATATGTATAGATAAATAACTACTAATATATGTTAATATAATATATAATATATAATATATTTATATAATAACTTATATATATATATATAATAATATATTAATATCAAGACTTTACAAAAAAAAGATACCTGCATGTAACTAGAGAACTAGAAATGCTAACCTAAAACAAATGACATTTTTTGTAAATCAGCGAAGATTATAATAATTTAGTTCGGACAATGGTAAAAAATATTTAGACAAAGGCTCAGAAACTAAGAATTTTCACTATTTTTACTAATGTAAAGTTTTTTAATACAGTACTGGTCTGTACCGATAAGATATTTCAAATATTCCGTGTCTTAATAAATGCTCGCGAAAGTTGCGCAATAGTTGTTTTTGGTGCACGTTAAAAGTTGTTTAAATATAATAGTTTGCCAATAAGTGTTTATTTTTTTTAAACATTGTCTCGTTTGGCGATTCAGGTCGAAAATTTTGTGAAAAATTATTGATAATTTTTTTTAAAAATTAAAAAAAATAAACAAAAATATCCGAATACCCTAGTGAAGCAAGATGTAAGGTGCCGAGAGAGAGTCTGTCGGCCTACTGGTGGACGACTGGAGACTTCGTCCCCCATGTCCCCAACGGGTCCAGCCCCCCAAAAATGATTTCGATAAAATTAATCCACGATTTTCAAAAATGCATTTTTTTAGTGTAGTCGTGTAGTTTTTTAGTTACAATGCAGGTATCTTTTGTATAGTCCTTACTATACTATATTAAAAAGGTACGGATTTTATATATATATATAATATATATATATATTCATATATACTTATATTATATATATATCTATATAAACATATATATTATATGAAATTATATAATATATATATATATATATATTAATTTGGTTAATCTATATAAATATATTATGTAAGGTATATATCTATATTCTGTGAGAGTATGATGATATAATATAGGATGTTGAAAGGTCACTCTTCATTGCCGTTAAAATGAGGCATTTAAAAAAGGTTATTAAAGTTACCTTTGACCAAATACATTGCACATAGGGTAGGAAAGGAAAAGTAGGAAACGATAAGGAAAAAGTAACTAATCAAATTGAGATTTTAGTAAAATAATAGGTGATAATAACAATAAAATGTAGATCTTTATAATTTGTTCCCCCACCTTCTAATACCCTGATACTGTTTTCATACCAGTTCTTACACACATGGACTTATCTAGCGTAACTATATCGGAGATTTATGAGAGGCACAATATCTACGAATCACTATTTAATTAATATTTTAGGTGTCTTTAAATTGACAATTCTTCTTTTCGTGATCTTAAAGTTCACATCAAGGCCGCGATTACGGCAGGAGGCAGGAATTCTTCCCGAACCGTTTCTCTCTCCGTTCGAATCATTATAGATGCATGATGGGGTTAGTGCATCAGGACTACTTGACCGTTGCATGATTGAGATATGACGTGCGCGAGGTATCTTTTGAGACTCGGAGTATCACCGAGACTAATGACGCAAGCCTGGCATTATCGTTGCGTTATACACGAAGTCACACACGTAGCCAACACTTCCCCGCATGTTACATGGTAAAATATTCTCGATGTAACGGGTGGGTCGTCAGACCCTTCTGCTATTTCCATCATTCGCCCCAATATTGGAAGAGAAGGTCTTTGTGAGTATTTTGACCACTTTTTATAGAAATGCCGGATAGATCATGTAGTGGACCTTCCACCGTGCATGCTTTGTCCTTCTATATATGCACATGGCACTGTGGCAAACCGCTCCGAGTCCTGCGTTAGACCACCTCTTCATCATCACGATTCATTCAAATCTTGGTTTTCAATCCGAGAATAGACGGCTTCGTTCATTGTTTCCAATACATTTCCAATACTCATGCAAATCATAGGCTGTGTTTTTGTCGGTGCGCTAGGATTTAGGTGTGGACCATTTTGCTAGTCGATGTGAGATCAAAGCTCCTCTCCCGCAATCTTTCGCTCTCAACCATACACATCACTGCACGCTGCAACCCTAATGTATACTGCTTTCCAGAGCTACTGTTTGCATTTGTTTGCACACACTCCGTGAAGGTTGGAAGTTGCTGCAAAGACAGCTCGTTACGATATATAATATAGTATATTTATATATACTATAATCAATTATAATAAAAATATTAGTAATAATATATATTAATATATATATATATATTATATTATATATATATAGTATTATATATATTATATATATATATATATATATATATATATATATATATATTATTATATAATATATATATATATATGGAACATGTGAAGAAAAGTACTAGCAGAAAGGTGTAATTGAAAGTTAGCTGAAGTTATATGCACAATGCATTCAGTATAAAATTTATTTTAAAAATGTATTATCACGATATAGATGTGTAGAAAGAGCTTAAAATTTTTAATAGATAAAATGAATAAATAATATAAAGTTAGTAGTTTTAGTGTGGCCATTTAGAAAATCATTGTGGTATTTTCATATAACAAAAATAAAATTCTACACGCAAGTATAATGTTATGCACTTCAATGTGATAATTAGAAAATTTATCGTGATAAATACTAATGTCTGCCATTTTTTGCTTCAAATTAAAAAAGTTGTATCAAATTTGTCAAACAATACCCAAAGGGTAAATAGCGCAGCATGAATGCAGGTGCCTGGGAGATTCCGGCTGCAGGGGGAATCCCCATGGGTCGGGGTGGGCTACACCTTCGCTTCTCACGACGTGTTATTCCCTCTCCCCCCCCGCCATCAGCGTAATCACTCCCCAGTTTTCCCTTATTCCTATGGCTGCCCATTTATCCTTATTTTTGATAAATATTTAGATATGCTGAAGATTCAGAAATAACTCGCAATTTAGTTTTGAGGTGATTATTGAGCTCTCGAACAAGTGTCTCAAATCAAATCATCAATATAAGGATCAGCTTATATAGAAAAGAGAGACGAGCATTATTTATTTCTTTTAACATATTGGTAATTGTTAAAGTCTCACAAAATTTTCTTTTAATGTTTTTTTTTTAAACGTTTTCCATTATATATTTAGGTATATTATATAATATATGTCTATTTAGTTGAGAGAGTTATGGACACGCCGATACCATGGTATCGGTATTGGTGGTATCATCGGTCGTTTTTTGAGGTATCGGTATCGTTATCGGGAATTTTTGAGAGTTAGTAGTAATCGGTATCGTAAAATTTTGGCCGATACCTTTAACTCCGATCCACACATTTTTGGCGTCTTTAAATTGAATTCGATATACGGTATATATATATATATATATATTAATAATATTAGATATATATAATATATATATATATATATTAATATATTATATAATAATGATAAATTTATTATATATATCTATAATTATATATAATATATTATAATATTATATATCACGTGTATTAGTTTTATTACCATGTCCCGCATTGCTGCAAGGTGATAACGGCGATGTTGGAGATAGTTTTTTAGAACTTATATCTAACACCATTCACATATGTAGAAAAAGCTAGATTTGATCAGAAGGGGTTTGCAGCCTCATTTGCTATCGCGAAGAGAATTGAAAAATTTTCTTATGACTACGACAAATTCTACAAACGTAGCTGAATCCTTTCTAAAAATTAAAGATTCCAATTTATCTTCCTTTTTTTTAATTTGCAGTTTAAATAAGGTAGTCGTATAGAAAACCAATATTAGGGCCTCGTGGCTGAGCCCGCATTTTCAGGCCCCCTAAAAATGGACGTAAAAATTCGGAATTTTCAGCCGTGTATTTTTGACACTCACATATAATACACCAACTGTAGCTTTTTGCTCTCTATTAACACACTGTTGTTTTCGGTGTTTTTTCTGTGACTCCTAGTATGTCTTTCGAATTTCATTTTTCAAAATCCTATGCTTTTGACACATTTGTCGAAACTCCTCCTAAACAATTTTTCGAAACACTTCAAACTTGAAATATGCCTAGATAGGTTCATTACCTACAAATAGTGTAGAGTACTTTTTCGTGCGTATTTTTTCAGAATATTTGTGCTCAGCATCTTCACACATTTTTAAGAAAACCACCTTTTTGGGGTTTTTTTGAAATGAAATGCGATAATTTTTTTTCCTACTCAATTTCTACCGATCACATCAAATTATTCAGAGTTTTTTTATAAGTTGGGCACATGCAAACTTTTATACTTAGAAAAATTTGTTATATACTCAAATAAAATTTTTAAAAAATTTTCAAAACAATATTTTTTTGGATTTTTTCCAAGAAAAAATTCAAAACTAAATGCATATACAAAGAAAATTATCTAAGTAAAAAATGTGTAATTCCCCGCCTACATATGCCTTCTGAATATTTATAAATCCATTTTCGTGTACGACACGAACAGGAAAAAATTATAGCAATTTTTCATTTCAAAATCCAAAAAAAAATTGGTTTGGAATTTGGACAACGCTGAGCACAAAACTGCACAAACTCGAAAATATCAAACAAGTACTTCTACACTATTGTTGGTAATGGACCTAAGTTTGAAGTCAATTCGAAAAATAGTTTAGGAGGAGTTTCGACAAATGTCAAAAAACATGGATTTTGTAAAAATTTTAAAATTCTGAAAGAATGACTCCTACAGTCAAGCATACACACTGAAACAAGGTTTAGAATGCAAAAAAGAATCTTTTGTCGTTTATTATATCATTTCGTAAGAATGTGCTTAAATTCGAAATAGCACGGGAAGTAAACAAAATGTTAAGGAGAGTTAAGAGAGAATCCTTACGTTTGGTGAGCATTTCTTGCATGATTTTTCAGTGTATAAGAATCTTAAAATTTTGAACAAGAACGAACGCAAACTCCGAGCATTTCTTACGTTTCGTGAGCACAAATGCGAAATATGGTGGCTATAATATTGTATGTAATATTTATATATATTATCATATATTAGAAATTATATATTATAAAAATATAATTATGTATATATATATATATATTATATATATATTTATATAGTATATATATATTTTCAGACCATGTGTGTGAATTTATCGAGCATAAAAATAGTAGTCAAGAAAATGTAAAATTATTTTTAAAATTATTTTATTTTATTATATAAATACGTGATGAAATATCTTAATGCGCGAGCAAGCTACGGCCTGGGCACCGCCGCAGTGTAGAGAAATAGTATGATTTTCGTTAACCATTGCTTCGAATATATATATATATTATATTATATATATATATAATATATAAAAAAAAAAAAAATATATATATATATTATATATTTATTGATGTAAATGTACGAATGTATAATTAGTTTATATATATTTATTTAATATATTTGGTATATATATATATATATATATATTTTAATGATTTTCTACTACTTATCATCTACCTTCCTTTTTTCCCCAGATTGGGATTGAAGTGCTCGATAAACATGCATCGGAAAAGAAAGCAGTAGGAGAATATGACAAAAGTCGAAAAGAAAGCCCAGTACGAACCAGATCACCTCTGTAGCCAAAATATAATTTCATAGTAAAGAACTCGTCGCAATTTCAGAAATACACCCTAGAGCCTTCACGGGCCGCGACGGATCTCACTATGGTAAAATCGTCAAGTGTAGGGTTCATGTTTGCACAAATGAAGCGCCAGGTGGGCACAACCATCACGCGCATTCTCTTCGCTATCATGCACCTTTTCTTTCTCGCCTTCTGCAAACTCACATTTTCTACTCTTCCTGCAAAAACTCAAATTACCATATAACTGACTTAATCCACTTTTTCTTCGTCTCCTAGCCGGTCGATTCCCATATCACTACTCACCATTATACATCCGCTTAACCAATTAACTATCATCCATTCATTCCTTCCGCATGACAACCATCTCAACATCTTTCATTATTCTGCTCGTTTACTCCTTTCTTCCACCATATCAACACTCTCTAATACGTTTTCATTTCTAATCACACTTCATTTTAGTCAATCTCTTTCCACCTTTAGCACGCCCCTAAGATTGTCCATCTGAACACATTGTATACTTTAGATCTATACTTCTTTCTTATTCCACCATATCATAGTCTCACTACTATACTAATAACACAGGTAACAACAATACCCTCAATCGACAAAGTTACCCTAAGCGCACTCCAGACTTACGAGGTCCTTTTAACATTCACAACAACTATTTAATTGGCACCAGCCCACCTTCAATGGCATTCAAAACTTTCCTACTACATATACTCTGCAAATCACCGTTTTCCTTCTCTCATCCCACACAATACCCTCAGATAATTTTCAACTCAGAAAACTGTTCTCAGCT